>ML820867.1:53724-67247 GCA_009831015.1 Picea engelmannii
AAAAAACTTTAATTATTTATATTATTCACTATTAAAAGTTACGTTTAATTTTATTAATAATTAATTTGTTTTTAATTTATGCATTTAAGGTTACATATAGCCGACATGGTTATCTTATTTACTGTCATGCATATACACTATTAATGATTAAGATCAACAAGCTCTTTAATTGACGATTAGTCCTGATGATGAATCGCATCGATGACAAAATGACACCAAGTGTGGATTCTTCGGCAAATGATTTTGAAAAAGATAATATATTTAACACAAGAAATGTGTGAAATAAAATTAAATCAATAATTATGCTTGCTTGGTCAAGAGAGGTTAGTAACTCTTAATTTTTCTAAATTTATTATTTATTATCTTAATAAATTGAATTTTAAGGGGAGGAAGTCTTATACTATAAACTATAAAATTTTATCATGTGCATTAGAAGTGGAGAAGTTTAGAATTTTCCCTTTCTGGGTAAAGAAATAAACTTGCTAAGTTATCCGTCATATGAATTTGGTATGTACATAAGTTAACTTTGTAGCTTAGGAGAGATATCTGGTAGCTTAGGAGAGATCTTTGATAGTGTATTTAGTTTTATTTATGCCCGAGCATATTTTTCTCTTATTCTGAACATTTTAGTAATATTAAAACCCCACGAGATTATCGAAAATCGGAGATTTATTTTTGCTCGAGCATATTTTTCCCTTATTCTCAACATTTTAATAATATTAAAACCCCACCGGGTTATCGAAAATCGGAGATAGAGAGGGTAAGGTGAATGTGTTATGTGAGGGCCAATATTATAAAATACAACCATTATATAAAATTTGTGTTATTAAAATTCCCCACTAGGGTATTGCACGGAGGAAGATGGAATGGTCAAGGTGCGTGTGATAAGCATTGCTTATGGGGCCGATATAACATAAAAAATAATATTTAAACTTCCCCACTAAAGTATCGAGCACCAAGAGGTGGAGAAGGTAATGTGTATGTGTACGTGCTCAAGTGGTCGATTAAATAAAGTACACATAACATAATAATATTATGAGTGGGCCTAATCGTTAAGAACATGTGTTTCCTCTTAAGAGGTTACAAGTTCAAATCCAGAGGGGGGTAGGGTAGTAAAGTTTCGATATTTGCTAGGTCGGTGAAATAGATTAATCCAAAAATGTCATTAAGTGGGATATTAAATTAATAAGGATTAATTAACAATAATGTGGATTATATAAATAAAATCCTAAGGTGTTGGATTTTAATGTAATGTTGTTTATATTAACTTAATAGAATTATAAAGCATGGAGGATGCCAATCTGCATAGCCCACATGCCAAGCCAGGTGACGGGTCCAAATTGGGTCCCCTATCAAGGATGCTAGTTGGACCACCGACATATCACCTATCAAGAGTTTTGGGATGTGGTGGTGTTGGAATGGGTCGATACCCAGTAGCCCAATATCGACAGAATGTAAGTCGAGTGGTGTGGAGTGCAAAGGAGCCAAGGGTCAATAGGTCGAGGGTGTCAACCAATTTTCCCACAATTTTTCCACAGTAAATTGGCCTGAGCCAAAAAGTGTAACCGAGGTCCGAAGATTCTTAGGTGCAGTCTAGTATTGGAGGAGGTTCATTTCAAACTTCTCCTTTATAGCAACTCCTTTGCATTCCTTAACCAGTGTGAAGAACACTTTTCAGTGGGAAGGAAAGCAACAAAAAGATTTCGACACTTTGAAGGAGAAGATCAATACCGCACCAGTATTATCACTGTCAAATCTTCAACAACCTTTTGAGATCGAGACAGATGCTAGTGGATATGCCATGGGTGCAGTATTGATGTAATATAGTAAGCCTATCTGTTACAACTCTGAAACTTTTAACCAAGTTGTTGTTAAATATCCTACATATGATAAAGAGTTGTATGCATTAGTTCAAAGCGTAAAGAAATGGAATAACTACTTGTTAGGGAAGGAAACAATCATACATATAGATCACCAACCCTTACAGTATCTTCAAGCACATACCAAACTGCAACAATCTCAACACTACAGATAGATGGGTTTTCTACAACAATTTCATTTGGTAATCAAGTAAAAAAAGGGTACAAGTAACAAGGTAGCCGATATGCTTTCTAGACCTCCTATTGTTGCTTCTATTATTTTAAAGAATACTTATTTATCTCATGATAACTATGTAGACCAATATGCCATTGATGAAGATTTTAAAGAAGTATATGAGAAGCTAACCCATGGTGCACAGGTAGAGAACTATTGTTTGCAGGGAAAACTACTCTACCATCTCAGAAAGTTGTGTATTCCTACAAGTGAACGAGACCATGTAATACGAGAAGCAAACACTTCTCTTGTGTCTGGGCATTTTGGGGTAGGAAAAACTATGGCTCATTTGCAAAGGTTTTATTACTGGCCTCAAATGAAAGAAATTGTAACTAAATATGTAAAGGGGTGTGTGATGTGTTTTACTTGTAAGCCCACTAATATAAAACAGGGGCTATACTCACCACTTCCTATTCCATCCCATCCATGGRAAAGTATCTCCATGGATTTTGTAGGGGGTTTACCAATGACCAAAGGGGGTCATGAATATTTGTATGTTGTAGTGGATAGGTTCAGCAAGATGTGTATCTTGATGCCATGTAAAAAGAAGATCACTGCTGAGCAGACTGCTAATATCTTCTTTCAATATGTTTGGGTTCACTTTGGGTTACCCACATCCATTGTCTTGGATTGAGATACACGATTCCTTGGGGATTTTTGGACTAGCTTGTGGATAATGATGGACACCAAATTGAAGAGGAGCATTGATTTCCATCCATAGACCGATGGACAGACATAGGTGGTAAACAAAACATTAGTACTTTTTCTTCGAGGCTACTGCATCAAGCATCCCAAGTTATGGGATTAATAGATACCCTATGTACAACATGCTTAGAACCGAGATTTACATTCCTCCACTCARAGTTCACATTTTGAGACATGTTTTGGGTACCTACCCAAGGTTCCTTTGGACTTGATGAATGGGAGAGATGCCAATGTGAATGAAGAACGAACAGAGGATAGAGCTCACATGTTCATCCATAGGATCCAACAGGTGCACCAGGCAGTCAGGGAACAGTTGGAGAAAATTCAAGCACAATATAAAGATCGGCATGAAAAGAACAAGGTTGATCATCAGTTCCAGGTTGGAGATCGGGTATGGATTCACATCAGCAATGAGAGATTAAAGGGTGAAAGCAATAAACTCAAGCCCATTTGTTACGGACCCTTCACTATCTTGGATAAAAGTGGTACCAATGGTTTTCATTTGGATCTTCCACCTTATATGCATATTTACTCAGTTGTGAACGTCGAGAACTTGAAACGTTTTTAGCCTCCCATGATCATGGATCGGGATGAGGAAGTTTCAATACCTTCAGTTGATAAGTTTTCACATGGGTACCTAGATGATTTATGGGAAGATATCATCCTGGACAAAAGAACGAGGACTTCACGTAGGGGTGATGTTGATTATCTTCAAGTAGGCATAAAGGGCACACATCCAAGCAAGGAAAAGTGGATTGAGAAGGACAAAGTGAGGGGACTCTTCCCTTACTTACTTGTTGATTGATGAAATCTTTTGGTCATCCAAAAATCTCTAAGTGGGATGGTGTGATCCAAAAAGGATCCAGAGAAGGCTAAGAACAACTCAGAACTCGCACAGGCAACTCAGGACGCTCAGAATGGCCTCAGCTGATAGAGAAAGGGAAAAAATTAAAATTTCCCAAAACTTAGTGAAAATGAAATTATCGTAAAGAGCGCGTCGCAAGATTTCTAACAGCGCAAACGACTCGTCAAATGGAGTTACGAATTGAAAGATATTCGCGGTCAAATTTTGGTCAACCTAGTCTACTCAACAAGGGATGAGTCAGCATCCGTAATGCTAATGTCAGCATCCATATGGATGAATTCAGCATCTGTAAAACACATGTGGTAGGAGAAGAAGGTGACACGTTTCATGCTGACATTAACATGGTGACGTGGAAGCACTAGAGGTTGCCACGTGTCACCTAGGTTTGGCTCTTTCGGACCAATCCGTGGACCAATAGGATCGTGCCACGTGCCAGTCTATAAGGTATGTACAGTGACATGGCGTGATGATGTGGCATTGACATGGCAGAGGAAGACGTGGTTGAATGGGAGGCTTTAATGTGGCCCAATCAGAGGCTGCCACGTGGCAGGCAACAAAATCACAATGACAACCTGTGACCAAATTTTGAAAAACAATGGGTTATATTTACATATATTACAACAAATTAAACAAAAAGGGGGAGGCCCTTTGGTTTCACCCCAGGAACTCCTCCCCATATTATGCCTTTACATTCACGCCCAAACCAATAGGCCAACTACCTCTATTGTTATCAACACCCATGAAAATTACTTAAATGTTGAGTCCTCCAAGCCCTGGTGAGGAGGCGTGCGTGCGGTACGGCCTTGGGAACATTTTTCAATGCAGTACAGTCATTAATTGTAGGTTGCAGAGGGGCATGGAAACCAAGACTAAATTATTCTTGGGCCTGGGAGTGCCAAAGTCGGATCGAGGCATGGAGACTATCATTTTTGGGTAATTCGACGCCACGAATTCAATGGTGTTGTCTATTTTCTGATCTGAGCATTATTTTTGCAGCTTGATTTTAGAATGAGGTATACTTATGTATTTTTCCAAATTCTTTTGGTGATTTAATGGAAGAGCCTACCCATTTGAGAGCAGGACCCAGAGACGTAGTCCATTAGGGACGAACTCCATTATCAAGTTTTTTTGTTTAGATTTGGTGCTTATGTCTCTTCATTATTGAGATTTTCCTTCTTTAATGGTTCACTTTAATTTATGCTCATTTAATGAAATTATTTATAAGTCACTCAATGAAAATATCCTAGATCACTCTGTTTGAGATGGATGCACCGCTTGTCGGAAACCGTCAAAGGATTTGTGCAAGTTTTTCGATCATCTCATTCCTCTGTCACTCAAGGGATTCCTCGAGCAATATTTTGAAAGGATCTCATGTCCCGTCATCTTTATTATATCCCACCATGGAATGTTTCTTGAGCGTGTGAGAGAAGTTGTCCTCAAGAGAAAGAATCTCGAGACCCAACTCTCTATACATCGACCTCGTCAGGGACATGCACTAAAAAATGACAAGGAGTAGACCGCTCTGATACCATTGATCCGGATTTATGAGAAGAACAAAATTAAAACACATATCTATAATATTCACATAGAGACAGAATGAATAATAACATATATACAGTAAAACTTGACTTCTATTAAATAAGAAATATGTTGAAACTGTAAAATGCAAACTGAAACACAAGCTTGCTAAAATGGTGACAACTTCTATCTTAGAAGAGATGTGAGGGATATACTCATTCGCAAGAAGATCAGTACAATGAGGCTCCAAACACATTTTTACATCAACCATGAATGCCAAAACCCTAGACATCCAAAAACCTAACCCTAGGGGATGAAGTGCCAAAAGGCATGTGGGCCCCGTTGGGGTAAGTTGGTACATTGACTTCCTGGGATCGTAACTTTTGCATATGATATTTGTTTTAGGCCCACGATNGAATGCCAAAACCCTAGACATCCAAAAACCTAACCCTAGGGGATGAAGTGCCAAAAGGCATGTGGGCCCCGTTGGGGTAAGTTGGTACATTGACTTCCTGGGATCGTAACTTTTGCATATGATATTTGTTTTAGGCCCACGATAGCCCATTTGAAAGGTTTATCCGAGGAATACACATTATATCGTCACACTCTAAATATATCTACAGTGTGATTGTGGGGGGCCCAAAAAATGTTGTTTAGGGCCTCAAAACGGCCCCAAAAGTTTAGGATCCGAAAATATAGAAAAAAACCGCCAAGATGAAAATTGAAACTACCAAGATGAAATCTGTATGTGAGCTAGTTGGAATGGGTAGGTGGCCACCGATATCCACCTAGATCATAACTTCTCTATGTTTTTCAACATATTAAATTTTTAGTGGAACTTTGTTCGACACTTTTGGAAATCTCTTTGTTTCTACATGTAGGTTTGTTTGCATTTAGGTTTGAGTACATTGTTTGGTCCCTGCATGCATTTGGGTTGGGGAATATAGGTTTGGGTTTGCATACATCTAGGTTTGTAAAAAATATAGTGTTGTGCATTATGTTTGTGTTCAATCGTTAAAGAAACACCTATCATGAACCATAACTTCTTACTTACCTACAACTTTTGCATAAGTACCATCCATTGCATGCTTGATAAATGGCAATCTGATACCACATAGTTGGTGGGTTATCTTGGTAATGGTTTTGAGCTTCATCAAATAAGGTGGGCATGCTATTGAGAGTTCTAGTATTAGCTATCTATTTTGGAAATTTCCATGGATTGGATTTGTGTGGCTTCCTCTTCTTTTGTGTTGGTGGAGGATCTTGTGTGACGATGCTCACTTTTCTTGTATATAGTAAGCTTTGCAATGTTGCAATCTATTTTATTGCTAAAAGAAATTAAAGGATGTGTTTTTTGGGGAATTTGGTGGAAGATTAGAATTGTTAAACAACAACTAGGGTGATTCCAAGTAGATTCAATTTAGAGAATTTCAATCTAGCCAAGATAATTTAATAAAGTTTGGGTTGTAGTTTAATTTGTAGATATAATTTGTAGCTTTAGTTTGGGTTGTAGTAAGGATATGTGTAATGGAGTTGTACTAGTCGATGTTCCCTAGACCTACTTGCTTACTATGGTTTCATTCATTATAAGAATTGTTGTGTCCCATACCGGAATGTGCAATCCATCATGATGTATACCATTATAACAATCTATACCATTACACAAATGTGTAATCTATATCGTTATGTAGTATGCATTATTTAATTGATTGCACCATTCTTTCAATATGTATTATGTTGTTTGGGTGTGTATAATGAGTTGATGTTTGGTATGTATATGATGTTTAGGTAATAAGTAGGGTTTGTGTAATGGAGTTGTTCCAGTGATAGTTTAGTATAGGGATGAGTTTGGGTATGTAATCAACAACATGAGTAATGATGCAACTCCATTTTGATGATTTACTTAGCAAGAATTGCCCATTTGTTTAGCGTCCCCTTGACCCATGTTTTGGATAGTTGATCTCTCAAACAAATTTCTTACAGTGTTTTATATTCCTCATTATGTTCATATTTCTCAAGATATTTTTGCATCTTCTTGGAAAAAAACAAAAGTACCAATTAATTCTTAATAAATTGTCTGGGTAAACCTTTGGCCCAATGCTATTAGTTGGTTCCTTACATGCACAAGAAGCCAACTAGTATGATGATATTGTGCCATATTATAATACTCATTCATTGATTCCTCTTCAACGGATGAACAAGTGTATCAATCAATTATTAAAAAATTGTCTCGTTAAACCTTTTATCAAATACTGTTAGTTGTCTCCCTTGAATTTTTCACTTTGAATATCTGCATTTATAAAATGTATCCTTGATATCATCTATGTGCTTAATTTTTCTAACAACCCATTGTTCCTGAAATCATTTTCCCTTATGTAGTGGGTAGTGAAATGGTCGAAGAAGAAGCCTTAGATGGCCATAACCTTACCCATCAAACCTTAGTTTCAAACAAACCTTTGATCTTCTCATAAAGTTCTCCATACTCATGGATATCCCTAACATCACTCATACATCTTCTTCTACTAATATTTTCTCTTCTTCCCCAACAAATTTTCCCTTGGTGTCCACTATTATTTGATAAGCTTCATCTTTCCTAGTAAGAGAAAGATGTTGATAGTGTCCTGAATCCAAGTTTTCTTGGAAAAATTCCAACTCTATGACTACCTACTTCTTTGGAGTCATTTCCTTTCACAACCAGGCAATTCCTCTCATGTAGAAATCAAATTCTAGAGACTTTCCCTTGTCAAGGTCTTAGTGTCATCCAAAATAGGCTTGTTCTCTTTTTCTACGCATGGAATATCACATATGTCTAAATTTTGTCACTGACAAATTTCGTCACACATCTCTCTACATGAGCTCTCCTTCTTACAAAATTTGAACTATTGTTCTCGGAATTAGTTTCACGATCATCGTTGTTTTTCTTAGAGTTAATTTCTTCTATAAAACTAAATCATATCCTCCTTTAATGGTTGGTTTTCCATTTTGAATTATAGAAAGAAAAATAATGAACAATTATTCTGCACTAAAAAATTTATAACAAGGAATTCCCTTTTCTTAAAAAATTTTATAACAAGGAGTTTCCTTTTCTTAAAAAAAAAATTATAACAAGGAATTCCCTTTTCTTAAAAAAATTTATAACAAGGAGTTCCCTTTTCTTAAAAAAAAATAATTTTATGCAATTCTAGAATGAAATTTGAATAAATCAACCATCTACCAAATATATCCTCTTTGAGTCCTTATTGAGTCCATCCCCGGCCATTATATTAGCAAATTAATTGTACAATATTTGAGTGTCATCCAACTAATTCAAGTTTTTTAAATACTCTTTGGGAATGTTATTTAAATTATTAAAAGTCTTATGAAGCTTGAGTTTTTCTATTTGAACTTATATAGTTTGGTCCTCCACACCCAAATTTCCATGACAGGCATTAGAAACTTGACCTCTCAAAACTATTTCTTCGAGTCTTTCATATTCATCATCCTCTTCATGTATTCCTCTATGATATTTTTTCATCTTCTTCTAAAATGGATCGAACTTAATATTTTGGTTTCCATCTTGAAAGTATTATTAGTTTCTAGCAAGTTTTATATTATAGATGGGAGAATAGTTCTTTGAAGTGCCCCGAACCTACTTTCTTACTCCACTTGCTTTCATTGTAAGAATTGTTGTGTCCCATACCATGATTGCAGTGGTCTTCACCTTTATAATTACAATTGTCATTAGTGCACATAGATATTGTGGATGTACAGTGTTTGTACCATTATGCATTACACATTATTTAATTCTTTAATACTTCATTATTTTAGTATGCATTATGTTGTTTGAGTGTGTAAATGAGTTAATATTTGGTATGTATATGTTTTTTTATTTGAAATTAAGAGTTGTGTACTTGTACCATTATGCATTACACATTAATTAATTCTTTAATACTTCATTCTTTTAGTATGCATTATGTTGTTTGAGTGTGTATATGAGTTAATATTTGGTATGTATATGTTTTTTGATTTGTAATTAAGAGTTGTGTAATGGAGTTGTGCTAGTGATAATTTAGTATTAGATATATTAAACCAAACTTTCATTTGTATTAACATTATTAAAATGCAATGTCTTAAATTGAAGAGGAAAGTAGGACCAATGAATAAATTAGGAAAGTGTCTTTTAAAATTGAGTTTGAATACATATTATTAAAATTTTAGCTTGCATTGGAGGAAAACTAGGGGAATACCAAAAAAGTCTTTTGTAACAAAATCCACATTGCATGTGGTTAGGATGAACATAAACATATTCATGCTTGAGGAGGATAAGTATATTCATTGCTCGAGGATGTTGATTTTGTTGCATTTGCTTGACTGAAGTAGGTTCATTTTTTGCATCTTCTTGATTCCATTTTGCTACTTACATCCAAGGTAGAATAGGAAAACTATAGCTCTAACTTGTGCTCAATACCCCCAAAAATGGAGGTGTTGGAAAAGAAGATATTGGACTAGCCCCTAAACTAGTAGGAAGAAGGGGGGGAGGGGCGAGGGCATGTGTTTCAATTGGACGATAATGGGGGATCTAAATGTTTATCATGTCTTATAAGAATCACCTATTATGTGTGATTTGATCCATTGAATTGATCAACATTTTCCTCTATTCAAGCTCATTTGTATTCCTGCCAAGCTCCCCCCTCCTCTCTTTCTCCTTTTGAAGTTTTTGCAACTTATTTCATTGTTATTTTTCATGCCTTTCCAGTGGTTTTTGATCCTCTTTTTCTTTACTTACCCTTTCTCTTTGAAGCCTTTCTTTCATTTGTTGTTTTGATATGAAAATTCTTGCTTCCCTCTTCTCATTTGCAAGATCTTTCTTCTTCTTTTTTCAATTCTAGCATCTCCCTTTTATTTTGTTATGTCTCAGTGAATATTATGATGTAATCCTATAAAGTTATTAACTGGGAAATACATCTTAATTGAAGAAAATATTTGGATCTTGTCCTTGATTTCTCTACCACTCTCTCCACTGACATCCTTAGGAATTATCCAAGTAATGGTCTATTGCTTGGCTATTTATGAGGATCATCTAGAAGTCGTGATTGTTCTTCATTGGCTTCTCCAATTGGTTTTTCATCACCTCCATTCTATTCTTCCACACCTAAAACATCCACAAAATAATAAACTTTATTTTTATTCATGTTTTCTAGCAATGAAGGCATGTTAAGTCTTTCTTTATTAGTGCTAGTAACAATATTTCTATTCATATTCATCATGGATTCCAATAACCACACCAACTAGGTTACTTGACTTGGTAATGTTGATTTCTCATTGATGCTTCCTATTCCTTGACAAGCTTCAATTATATTCAATTCAAGTATTTCATTTTGAATCTATTCTATAGAATCTGCATGTGTTTTGTGTGATGCAACCACTTCCATATTCTCTTAAGCTGCTTCATCATCTAATTGAGTAGCACTACGATGTTCATCATCGTCACCTAATGGATAGTAGAATCCTTCAGAGAGGCTCAACTTTTTCACCATAGCATTTGCATCTTCCTCTCCATGTATATCAAAACCGTGGCTACAAGCCATATCATTGGTAGGAGCTTCGTAATTTAATGGCCAAATTCCAATTCGCTTAAGACCAGCCTTAATATTGGAGGGTGTAGGAGCCATTTTAAAACCTATACTACCAAGTTATACTAATTCAAACCTTTCTACCTATATCCCTAGGTTCTTTTCCATCCATGATGCTCTCTCAAACTGGAAGTAATTATTAAAAGGACTAAATATATTCACATCCATGGGTTGCAATCTATGAGTAGTGTGTGCAGGAAAAGTCAATAAGTCTATGCATATCATATTTTCCTCCTCCATGCTTTGTTTATATATGTGATTTTCGTGGCTATCAAAACTCAACAAGTGTTTTTTAGTAGGTGAGAGACCACCAAGTGAAAATGTAGCATAAAGTTAAATTCAATTCATAATAATTATTTAGTCATCCATGCATTGGAATGTGTAATGTGTAGACATGCATTCTCTTGGCTCACAATTTTTTTATATAATTCTTCGTATTTTTATTTCCCTTCAATTGAACTTACACAACACAATATAGTTACCCAATATTTACTCTTATGTAATACTTTGTCACATCCCTGTACCCTCTCTTGAAAATTACCATCATGCAATAATTCCTTCTTGCTTGTAAACCAATCTCATCACAATTCAATATAAGTTTTGGACTATATGAATGTTTATCATATGCTTTGGATAGATTGTCATAGAAATTGGTCATAATTGTAGGTCATAAATTCAAATATTTGCCTCTATCTAGGCCCTCTATTGTTCATAATGCAAGCTTTGGATGTCTTTCATTGAATCATGTCCACCATGATTTCCAATCAAATCCATCTCTTAATGGATTTGACCTTGAATGGTATATTTGAGAAACATCGGCCTTTAGTTGTATCAACTCCAACCAATGGCCTACTTCAACCATCATCTTACACCAAAAAACTATTTCTTCCATCCTCTTTTTTAGGTAACTATGTAAAAAGGTGTTTCCTCTTTGTATGTGTGAGACCATTTAGCCAATAATGCAATGATGTTGGTGCCATTACATATTTTCTCATAGTTTTTCTTACCAAATATTCAATGCATTCAACATCATTCATTGCCTTCATCATATCCTTTATTGTCCAGCCTCTAATAAGATTGATCTTCTTGGTTGAAATTGCATCTTACATTATAATTGATGGTGAAGTAGCACCTTAAGCCTCTGCCTCATTATGCTCTTCAATATTTGCATTTATATTTCTTCAACATTAGCCTTGCTTAGCTCCTCATCTAAGGAAAATTGTTGTAGTTGGGAAACCTTGGCCACTGGCCTTCTTTCCCTCTTTACACGAGAACAAAAATCCCTCTTTTCATGACTTCAAAACTCTGTAAACATACAAATAATGTAAAATAATAGAGGTTGATACAATGTAGAAGAATAAGTAAATAGAAAAATATGTGATAGAAAACAGAAAACTTGATGTCAATTTGGTATAGCTTGGGTAGTTGAGGGGAAGAATAGTTATCCTCCCCACCTAGGTTCAAATCCCACTCATGGTATGTTTTCTCTTCATGAAACAATTATTTTTAAGTCTCCTCCTGGGCCATGAGGAGTATATTAACTTTTCTTATGGGATTAAGGATTGGGTGCTTAGTTACAAAAAAAAAATTATAAGAAGATAGTCTATGGTGTAGTGTCAATATTTGAACTAAAGATACTCTATGAGTGAGTGTTGACAATGATCTATTGAGCAGCTTGGAATTGTGTAATGTTTAAATGATGCTTCCAAGGATGAAACATGTTGATTTATATTACTCCATTGTAAGTTTTGATGGGTGAATGGTCATTGGTATGGATTGCATACTTGAATTTTTGAATGTGTGTCTAGAATTGAATTTATTATGATTCAACAACTAGGAAATTCTCCTAATTGATATTTGTAATTCTAAAGTGTTGAATGGTCTTGGAAGATTGATTTGATTAATTTAATAAATTATGGTCATTGATTGCATTATAGATTATATATTTAGGGTTGGGTTGTTGATCACACTGGAAGGTGGTGTTGATGATATATGTTTGAATTAATTTGCAAGTTGAAAGCAGTGCTCGAACATATTTGGGATTGATGATATGTATCCTAAATCTTATTTTTGTTGCAAACATTCTCCATCTATAAATCACTTTGTTAAATATGATAGGCAATATGTACTTCAAGAATGTACATTGTGGTATTGAACTTAAGGAAAAATATAGATGTTTAAGGATGTGAAGTGTCTTTATGTCAAAATAATACATTTTGTGGTCTGGACATGATGTTTTGTATGGTATACTTGTAAGCCACGTATTTTGGTGCAGTAAAAGTTAAATTATGGACAATTTTGGGCCAAATCACTTTATGGGGTTTTATGGACTTGTTTTGGATAGTTTGCATTATTTTAATACATTTATTATTATGTTCTAATGGTATATATGATTTTCACCTAGTAAATGTTGAAATTTTGGATTCTATCCCCATTATTCGACCTTGCTCCACTAATGGCTTCCCTCCCCTAAGTAGTTCAATTTCAACGCCTTTGATGTATAGTTGCACCATATTATTTGATGATTTACCTTTATTATTTTCTCCATATATTGTGTTTTTGTGATATCATATGTGATGCTAAACATTAAACACACATTACATGTTCATACAAGATAATTGAGGGCCTGTGTGATTTGCATCCATTAACTACACACTAGTGCTTCTTTGGATTTCTCACTAACCCTAAACTGGAACAAGCAATTGCCTTTTGTTTTGCATCCATACTTC
>ML820867.1:68277-99461 GCA_009831015.1 Picea engelmannii
TTTTTTTCTTCTTCCATTTCAATCCCTTTATTATGGTTGCCTTGGTGTTGGTCTATACGTTTCTCTATGTAGTGCTTAGTGCGATGACACTCACTCACTCACTCACTATGTGGTTTAGTTGTGTGGTCTACATAAGTATATGTCCTGGGTATAATTATGTTGTGTATAAAAAGACTATTTTTCATGTCGAGGATCATGTGCCTTCAACCCAATCAAAGGATTTATCCATTTTAGGGTTCTAATATAATTATGAATTTTCACCATCCTCTTGGGACCCGAATAATATTCTCCACTCATTAAGAGTGTTATTTTAATTGTTCATGAGTTAATGGTCATGAATTAGGATTGATCATATGGGGGGCATGAAGAGAGAACAAATTTAGTCCCTACAAGGTTTGGTGGAAGGGTTAGTCTAGTGATATTGCAACCATAATTGTTTTCTTGTCAATGAGTGAAAGGAGCTCATTATAGATTTTTTAAACCCTGGATATATGTGAATAAAGATGGATCTACATTGCATGAATAGGATTAGTAATTATGGTTGTCTATTTTGATTATACATTTTTATTATCTACATGTTATTGCAACAACAATTTGTTTTACTTGGGATAAATAACTAAGTTAGATATGGGGGCAAGAGCAGGCAACATTCAATTTCAGAGAATAGATATTCAATATTATACTCACTCTCATAAAACTATTTGAGGAGACTAGAGCAAAGAACCATTGTTGGTGCATAGAGTTCCATATTGTGTGCTCAAATGTTACAAAATATAGTTTCCAAAATACAGTTTTATTTATTTTGAGAATGTTCTTCCAACTAATTAAGATATAGTTGACATGAAGGTGATTAATAACACTATTATAACACTATTTGGTCATACATGAACCAATTGAAATTTTGGTTAGAGAAACAACAACTAAAATATCGATAGGATTTACAACACTATCATAGGACATTGGAATTAAAAATCACTTAATTATAAAAATTTGGAAAGTATAAGGTTTTGACCTTCCTTCAATCCTAGTACATTTTTTTCTTCCTTGATATAAGAACTAAAACACTTTTGTTGAGAAATTTTCAATGATGTTAGTGCAACTCTTCTTCAAAATTGCAGTGATACCCTTTCTCATTAGAGGCAAAAAAACAACACTATCTTGATTTCGTTTGTGTGTTTTCATCACTATAGTGCTTTTTTTGTTACAGTTTAAGTGCTAGTTTTGTTACAGTTTAAGTGCTAGTCTTGTTACAGTTATAGTGCTTTTGTTGTTACAGTTTAAGTGCATTACATTACATGAACATCTCGCACAAAAAAAAAATCACCTTGAGAGATTTGATCCCTCTCACCAGGGTATAAATTTGATGGGCACTCCTACCCATCAAGTAAATTTTTTGTGATGGGTTTCTTCTTAAAACTGCCCTTCCTATGATGTTTTATTTTTATTTTTGTCCGTCATTTAAATATTATGTGGTATATGTCTTTTGTTATTTTTTACTGTAATACAAAAACATCACGAGCACAACATAAAATTATTATGAAATTGCATTTAACATAACATCATAAAATTGTTTCACATGTAATACAACATCATTAAAAACATAAACAAAAAAGCTTAATAGATTACTTGCACATAGTTTTAATTTTGAAAATCACCAAATAAGAGGTTTCAACTTCTTTCTATGCCTCAATTCCGCATAGATCCAATCATTGTACAAAAACAATCGATCAAACACTAAGTAGTATGCAATTGTGCAATGATGCCAAGATAGTTACAACATACGGGAAAAGGTAAAAAATAGTTACGAATAGTTCTTGTAAAAATAATAATAAACGTTATGGATTGCAAAATTTGAAACAATTATCGTTATTACTATAATGAAATAATAAATTTTACTGAATTGTTTTGGATTTGTTTTTTTAACAAACAACTACTAATGTTTTCTAAAATGAAATAAAATAGAGCTTGTGAGAGGCCGGTCGCACCCATGTTTATTCTTATTATCAAGATTTAGGAAGACATTAAAAACACAGGTGGGAAGGTATTTAAATGTGGATTCGCAAAAACCAAATACAATGAGAAAATAAGCATGCAAGAAGGTGTTTTCTAGCTTCATCCAAACAAAGACAATTTCCATCACTGCAATTGCAATTTAATATTAATGAGCCTTACCTCTCTTGATAGTTGCATGAAGGTTTTGGGTAGTGTTTATGAATCCTTGATGTTTTCTTCCCTCTCATTGGTCCAATTTCCAAATAATCCTAGCGCACCTACACAAGATGTGCTATAATATTTGTAAGTTATGCAATGTGGTGTTGTTCCTAAGAGGCTCAAAGAATAATGTCAAGCATCAAATATTTAAAATGAAGTGTTTTTATAAGTGCTTTTTTCTACCTTCAGTTTTCTGAGAAATAATCTTTAAATGAAATTAATGATAAGACAATACAGAGGTTGTATCTCGTTATCTGAGTTGCAATTATAATGTCAAATGATGTATAAATTATTTACAAAACTGTTAAAACAAAGCCAAGTATCAATTACAGATAAGTCTCACTTTGTTTGCAATAGAAGAAAAGTACAAGATGCACCATTGAAAGGAGATAAAAAATGCAGTAATTCACACAGGTCACAGGTCTTGTTTTACTCACAGTAATAACAAAGCAAAAGTTGTTATTGAATGAACTTCTGATACATTATGATCATAGTAGACATGTAACTAAATTGTAATCATTCACTCTTCAAGAACTACAGAAAGAAATTCAGAGAGATGGAAACACAAAGGTAGCACATATAACTCAAATGGAACGAAACTTAGAATATTTTTCTGCACTTGTATTGATATTCAAAAAGTTTTATCTTTTACATTAGGCTAGAAGAAGCCTTTAATGGATCTAAAATCTATCTACTTATACAAAATTGTATCAACTAAAAGTAGTTGGACTTTCCACAATATATGTTCCAAAAATAGAATACAATCTGAATGGAATAACGGAATGCATATATTGTTGAGTTTTGTTTTGATGTGTTGGCATTGTATATGTTCCTTCATTTTCTCCCATCTACACTCGCTTTTCTATGTTCAGTGAATTGGGTGCACATGTCCATCAATGTTGCCACAAATATTGAAGGCTCAATATTCTCATTCAATTCAAAGGTGAACATCTTCTTTTGTACTAGTGGTAGCTTCTCATGGATCTTCTTTGCTTCCTGGGTTGTGACTTGATACTGTAAACTTGGATTCACCAACAACTCATTTATTTGATTAAATCGATCTGGTTCATCTGTTGGATGGCCGACTGAATATTTTCCTTGTTCTTTCTAGAGCTTTATTGGTTCATTTCTATTTCAATATTCCCCAATGCCTCTGATATATTATTTCCTTCAAATTCAATCAATTTTTTTATTTACATAAGATAATGCCTCTAGGCAAGCCTCCTTTGCATCTCTGGCAAGTTTCTTTCCTTCATCCAGATTTGTTTCCCAGACTTTCAGGGCCATTTCTCCCTTCACTTGTTCATAATGTGAGAAAGAGGTGAGACCAGGGATATTAGCTTTCTCTCTCCATATGATAAATTCCTGAAACTTAGACCTAGCTACAGAGGCATCTTTTTCCTTGACATAAATACTTTTCAGAGAAAGTTTTATTGTCTAATAGCATTTATGAATAGAATATACCTTTTGATATAGCTCTTGCTGGACAACTTCCACCTTCTCATTGATTTTTGATGCTTGTGTTTTGAAGGCATTAATATCTATTATTGTGTTCTCTTTTAGGGCCAATTTGGCCTGCAGTTGTTCAATCAAATTGTCCCGCTGAGTGATCAAACCTTTGTTGGTCTTTGAACTATGGTAGATCAACTCGAGTTTATCATGTAACTACTTCATTTGATGTTGATAACTAGCCATGATTTGTTCAATGTCTTGATTCATCATGTTTCTAATAGTTTGTTATGTACTATGTATCTCATTCTGCAATTGCTCCACCAAGAGACATTTTTGTTGCAGTTGTTTGGTTAAATTTCCCACTAACCATTGATTGGAAGTGGCAAAAGCCCCTAGTGAATATGCAATTTCTTTTGCAAAATTGGGATCATCTTGGTCTTTCCCATCATACACCAGTCTTTTCCTTTTAGTGATTACTCCATCCTTTTGGTGAGATTCTCTTTTTGCAATAGGTTTTCATTTCTTGCTAAACAAGAAACTTGAGGGAGGCATCTCTTTGAACAAGATAGGGATAAGATCATCTACATGAATGAGTTATGAACTAGGAGTTCCAAAACTGGTCACCAAAGGGGTTAATGAGGGAATAGGAGAGATAATTAGTGTAGAGCTTTATGGAACTGTTGTATTTGGGGTGTTAGCAAGAGTAGTTAGTGTTGAAAAAGGAAAAATCAGTCCCTAATTCATGAAAGCTTCAAACCGAGCTAATACTTGTTGATCATTCAGACATGACAATGATGTTTTTATTTCTTGAAATAACCTTTCTGAACTTTTCGGGACTTCTTCAGCTTTGTGCATAGTGGAGCAAATTGGATCAGATCCTATGGGTTTAGCTTCTGGTTTGGATGTCAACATGTTCCAAAGCCCAATTTATCATATCATTGTAGGGTATAATTCTAGGTCGTGCAACAATCTTATGCAGTTCTGACTGTTCTACCAATCTAAGCTTGGTTGAAAAGGACTCGTCGTCTTCCTCGACAAAGTCTTATGTACAGTCAATAATCTCATGCTGTAAGATATCATAAACCTCCTTCCAAGACTTAATGGCATTTGTAACCCACAGAGTTGTGCCTGATAGAACATTTGCATTTGGGTTGGAATCATCACTTGATTCATCAAGCTTCCTTGCATCTTTTCATGGCGCCATAATCCTTAAGGAAATAAAATTAGCGTGCATGTAACAAGAGAAGTCTGTAAGTTCTTTACTGAATGAAAAACTGCTAATTGCAAATGGTAAAATGACTTTGAAATTCGAAGTGTTTTATTCATAAATTCTATTGGTCTTCGTATAGATCTAATGACGAAGAATTTATTAAAATCCCAACAGAATTTATTACCCGGTGATTCACGATCTTTATTGAAATCATTAATCTTAGTCAATCATAAATGTCATTAATACTTCAACGGTTCGACATTCAAAATTTTTGGATGTGACAGGATGGAAATATCCCAAAGTCCAAAACTACGGAGTGATTAATTAATACTTAATCATGATTAACTTAAGTTATTAAATGTTTTATTAACTCTTTAAAACACTTTTTATTTTTTTTAATATTCATTACTTCGACGCTTTGTGAACTCAATCTTTGTTTAAACTCCTCAAGGGAAATCTCCCGGAGTGACGTGGCAGAGATGACGTCATTCTTGATGACGTGTTAAGAAAGGAGAGATGACATGTGTCACTTGAATTCGTGTGAATCATCAGACGGAAGTGTTAAAAATAAGTGCCACGTGTCATCCCAAGAAAAGATTTGTAAATGATGTGTGTCCTATGACTTGTCCATAAGTCCTTTAGGAATTATTGCAAGGAAATATCTTTGGGGTTTCGGGACTTTGGGGTTTTTGTTGTTTAGATTTCTTGGCACACCCGAAGCACGAAACTTTGAAGCGACCGTTAAAGATTATCTTTAAAACTCAGGCATCTTTTATATTTCAGAGATCACCTGAACTGTTCGATCAAATAGTACAACTCATCGACGAGCGTTACTGTAAGTGATTTATTTATATATAATAACCAATGAATTTATTTTAAATTTAAAAGGAAATTTCCTAATTTTTTTTTCTTTTTTATCAAATTTTATTTCTAAAAGGTAAAAACAAAAGAATTAAAAGATCAAAATTATAAGTGTTCTAACATAGGCTCCATCTGGGGATTGTGGCTCCCTGTGAGGCATGAAAGAACAGTAGACCAAGTGCATTTATTGGGTAAATGGAGTCATTATTGCTTTATTGAAAAATATTTTCTAATTTTATTCAAGAATTAATCATACATAGAAAAAATGAACTCATTCAAATCCAAAAATCTTTAAAACATATTTAATGATTGATCTCAAGTTAGGCTACTAAAAATTTCCTTTTCTTAAAATTGATTTATGATTTTTTTTTAAGATAATCAAAACAATTTTAACTAAAATATCAAGCTTTGACTGACTTTGTTCGCTTCAAGGTTGAGCAGATGTAACATATTTATTTTGGGAATCCCTAGTTGGTCCAGGATGTAAATATCACCAGAAACAGAACTAGATAACATAGTATGATATATAGATATGTATGATATCCTTACATATATCATAGATATTGCTTCACTGCCAGCGAGCTTGTTCAGTACCCTGGTGAAGTTATCTACTTCTCCCATTGAATTTCCTTTCACCACTTCAATTAACACTTTTTCATTTCATTGAGATGAGGGAAATCGATATACGAATTTCCTTTCATCATCTCTTTTGGATAGGATGGGGGCAATCGAATTATGAATTTCCTTTCACAATATGTCTAGTTATTTTAACATTTTGAAGTGGGGGCAATCAATCTGTATGTAACATACAAGGGATGATATCTGTTTAAAATATTTAAACTAAAAAGAAGGTCTGTCAACAATTTTAAGAATACTTTGAAACTAACTTTCTTTCGATTTTCAATACACCTTCTCCTATAGGAGAATTTTTTGGGGGAATTTTAATCTTTTCAAGGATAAACCTTGAGCGACTTTCTCTGTTTAAGATCTAATATCAGAGCTAAAATTATCAGGATTAGCCTAGACAAACTTTCTCAATTAAAATCAAAAGAATGTAAATATTTTTCCCAATCTTGTTTTGAAAATATGCTTTTGAGTTTTCAAAGTCGAGGTAAGTCTCTTTATTTCTATGAAGACTAAAATATAAGAAAGGAGAAAGAAAATCTAAAGTGGATAAGAACTTGGGGATAGGTAATAATTGACCCAATCACAAATTTGAAGGATCTGAATTAAAAATATCCTAATCCTACACAATTTTGTGTATTTAGTTCATACTTCTTTCGAGTTTGTTTATTATTATTTTATTTTTTTTCAGAGATGGCTTTTAAAATTTATTAGTATGACACTTCAAGTTATAATTTTATACATATATGATTTTTAGGTCAGGTGATAATAATATCTTCATGAGAAAAACTTCCTTCACATTCATTTCAAAAAGAATTTTTTTTTAATTTTGTTCGAATTATAAGAAGAGTAGGGACTTATACCTTATTTTTCTTTTGAATTTTCATCAAGGGAGATTTTTTATTTATCACATGTTTTTAGAGAAATCAAATGCTTGAAAGACAAGTGTCGATTTTTTATTTAGCCTCATCTCATGTTCAACAAGATCTATTCAGCAAAAGGAATGAAATACAAAAATATCAGATAATACTGTAGAATAGAGATGATGTGTGATATAGATGCTTTTTATTTTTCGTTTTAATGATGTCAAGAAATCATAAATTTATTGAAAATATTTACAACAAATGATCAAATGACTCAAATAATTTACAAAAAGAAAAGAAAAATTGAAAATTAAAATTGCTAATGTTAATGTCAATCCAATCCGATATATACAATGGAAATCTAAAATGTAACTATTGCATGAAATGTTTTAAATAACGCTCGTTGATAGGGGCCTCGAGAATCTCTCCATTAAGATTTTCTAGCGATAATGAGTTTTTTTCCCTCAGCGGCTGCAATTTTGAAAGGTTCAAACCAGAGATGATTGAATTTGCCATGTTTTCCTGCATCTTCCTTTCTAACTTCCCATTTTAAAACTAAATCGCCAGGAAGAAACTCCATGCCTTTAGAATTTTTATCAAAAAGGGATTTCACATTATCCTGGTATTTTTGGAGCTTATCATCCACTTCTACTATGTTTTGTTGAACTTCGATGATTTGATTTATTCTTCTCGTAACATAATTTCTCTCTTCATTTTCATCCCACAAGAGTTTCATCATGGGAAGAGAAAGATTAATAGGAATAATAACACCAGTACTATAAAATAATTGGAAAGGAGACATACATATAGATTTCTTGGTGCCAATTCAATTTTCCCATAAGGCGTATTTTAAGTGTATATGCCAAGATTTTTTGTTTTCTATCAAAACCTTCTTGATTATAGTCATAAAACTCTTGTTATATGATTCATCCAACCCATTTCCTTGAGGATAATAGGTTGTAGAATGACCTAAAATAATATTGTATTTTTGACATAAAGTGATCATTGCAATAGATTTAAAAGCATGAGAATTATCAGTAACTATTTTCCTAGGACAACCAAATCTTGCTAGGATGTTTTCTTCCAAGAAGTTTATCACTACTAAATCTATAGAAACTCAATTTGGAATGGCTTCAACCCATTTTGTAAAATAAGCAGTAGCAGTCGGAATCCATTTGTGTTGAGCACTCGATTGTGGATGAATTTTTCCAATGAAGTCTAGGCCCCATTATTGGAAAGGAGCTTCAACTTTTACTGGAATTAAAGGTAAGGAAGGAAGATTTTTCTTACTAACAAACAGTTGGCATGAATTTCAAGCTATGACCCTTTCATTTACATTAGTAAATAATTTTGGCCAATAATATCCTGCCCTTAAAATTTTGTAAGTTGTTTCTCTCCATGCATGATGTCCTCCACGTACTCCTTCATGGAATTCATCAATGACACCTTTTGTTTCAGATTCTATCAAGCAACATAATAGGAAGCCCAGAGGGTCTTTCCAGTACAACTTTCCATCAATGATGCAATACTTAATTGCATGGAGATTTGAAGTTCTTTCTTTAGAACGAATCATGTCATTTGGACATTGAAGAGTAAGGAGATATGTAACAATGTCACTATACCAAGATGAGGATGAAAACTTATCTTCAATCTGAATAATAGGTGCTTGATCGTCAATCTCCTCTATATCTAGAAGAGAATCATGTGATTTGAAGTTATTCATTCCAAGCGCTCTGAAATTTGATTCAGCTAACAAACTTTCCAGACCTTGGCCTTTGACTAGTTTGGTTGGTTTAACTTCTAAGTCAAACTCTTGAATTTTAGCCAACCATCTGCCTCTTCTTCCATCACTATCTCGCTAAACCAAGATATATTTAATTGCATTTGTTGGTACATAAGAAATTATTTTGGAGTGCAAGGCATACATTCAGAAAGCCTTGAGAGCCTTCACCATCGCAAAAGCTTGTTTTTCGAAAATATCATATCTTAACTCTGCATCTCTAAGGCTTTTTCTAAAAAAGGTTATTGGTTGTTCGAATCCTTCTTCATTCTTCTGAAGGAGCATTGTTGTCACAATATGTTCAAAAGCAAAGGAGAAGATTAAGAATTCTTTTGTATAGTCAGGACTTAGCAATATTGGTGCTTCTCCTATGGATTTCTTAACACACTCGAGAGATGTTTTGGCTTCTGCAGTTCATTTTACTTCGTTGTCATTTTTTAGCATATCTGTAATCAATTTGATTATTTCAGCAAAGTTAGGAATAAATCTCCTCAAAAAATTGATCTTACCCAAAAAAATATTGAATCTCTTTTCTCTTTCTAGGAATATTAATCAGGTTAATAGCCTCAACTCATTTAGGATCAACCTTAATTCCATCCTTTGAAACTATATGACCTAAAATTTTACCTTCTTGCATCGCAAAGTGTGATTTTTTGGGATTAAGAGACAAACCAAATTTTATGCATTTGTCAAAAGTTTGTCTGAGGTGCACCAAATTTTCTGCATCAGAATTGGAAAAAAATGTCAGATCATCTAGATAAATAACAACAAACTTATCTCTCTCACCGACGAATGTGATATCCATTTCTCTCTAGAAAGTTGCTCCTGCATTCATTAAACCAAAAGGCATTTTATCATACAAAAGTTACCCATGGAGTAGTAAATGTAGTATTTTCTCTATCATCTTCATGAACAACAATCTAATTATATCCTGAGAAACCATCAATCATAGAAATTTGGTTAGCCCCTACTACCTTCTCTAAAACATGGTCCATTTTTTGGAGTGGGTAGTTATATTTAAGAGAAGAACGATTTAAGTTCCTAAAATCAACACAGAGTCTTCTTTCACCGTTCTTATTCCTAACAAGGACCAAATTGGCCACCCATTCAAAGTATCTAAGGGAAACAATGATTTTTTCATCAAGGATTATTTTAACCTCCTTTTCTATTACTAGCAGAAGAATTGGGTTTATATGTCTAAGATTTTGCTTGAAAGGCTTAATACCATGCTTTAATGGAATCTTTTGCTCAATAACAGAAGTATCATAGTTTTTTAAATCCTCATAAGACCATGCAAAAACATCTTTATATTTTTTAAGTAACTCATCATATTTACTCTTTATTTGTGCCGAAAGATATTTTGATATTTTGACCATCTTGGGATTTTCATTAGTTCCTACATTAGAATCTTCAACTTCTTCGGGTTGAGGTTGCAAAGTAGAATTTAAAGGTTTATCATCATGATCAAACAACCTTTCGAGAGGGATCAAACCTCAGGGAATTTGATTATTTTTAAGTAAGTTTAAATTTTATCTTGGAACTTTTCCGGGTTTTCTCCTTTCTGCAAAACCCAGGCCGGATCATTCTGATTTTCTTGATCAATGTGGGTATTAGAAAACTCATCTACCATTTCCAGAAACTGCTTGATGTTTTCATCATCTTCAAATACTTGTCAGTGTTTAAAGTTGTTTGGAATCGAAGGCCTATGCCTCATCTCGATATGATACTTCAGCTTCAAAACAATAGGTGGTATGAAATTCGCAACAACTTTGGCTAAAGAGTCAGCTTGTTGATTTTGCATTCTGGGAATAGAGTGTATGTTAAAAGACAAGAAGAAATTCTCTATTATATCCCAGACACAATTTATATACGATCTCAATCTCGGATGCTTAGTTTGGTATTGTTGTGTTATTTGTTTTACAATTAGCTCAACATCACCATAAACTATCAAATGTTTGATTTTTAGTTTTCTTGTAGCTTCTAATCCTAAAACTAAAGCTTCATATTCACACAGATTATTGTTATAATCAACATTCCATTGTAATCTATAAGAGAAAGGAATAACATATTCATCACCTGGTGCCATAAATAAAACTCCAACTCCTGCTCCTTTGCAAAATGAAGCACCATCAAAGAACATTTTCCACATCCCTTCTCTAACATTCATACTTTTCTTTGAAAAATCTATTTTTTTTTATTTTCTTCTTCTATACATTCTTCAAAATCATCATCTATGTATAATATACAATTTCCTAGATCTTGATCATCAACATAGACTGGGTAGTTATTAGGGTTTTAAGGGTCACTTACAGTATATGCCAGACTAGTTTCTATGTACAGTCGAGTAAATTACTCACCAAAAATTGGAATTTTAGCATACATCGTGTCTAGCTGAACCGATCCTCCTAGCTTGGCACCCCAAGATCTGGATAGAAGCATCCCATACTTGGCAGGAACATCAACGTGCCATACTTTTAATTAGAACCTAAGAAAGATTTACAACTAAATCTTTAATCATACCCAGACACTTAACCTTTCTAGAATCAAAAGAGTATAGATCTTGGTAAGGTCTGGTAATTTGAAAGCCCAATTTCTCCATGATAATTTTAGGCATTAAGTTATGTGAAGCTCCTGAATATAACATACAATTGTGTAGTAAATGATCATGCACAATCAATGTAATATAGAAAGGATCTACATAATCTTTACTATTTTCAATGTGTGGTCCAAACATGATTGTAGGTTTTTCATCCTGCAAATTGATAACATCATCTTGGCATTCAGCATCAGAAAAATTTATTGCTTTATCGATTTGATTTTTATAGATCAGGTTCCTAGCAAGTTCAACCAGAGGCATTGGAATTTTAATTTTATTAAGTCTATTCTCTAAATATAAAGTCCCAATTGGTTTTTCAATTTCCCTGGTCTGAACTTCGACTTCTGTATTTTTTGGCTTCTTAGTCTGTACTGCTTTCGTTTCAACTTGTTTTTCTTGAGTAGCTTGCGTTTCATTTGATGGTTTTGCAATTGTTGCCTCATTTGCTTTGTTTTGTGATAAAATCTTTTTGGGTGGAGTATTTATTGAATTCTTTTCTCTTTGACTTAAAACATATTTATGTTGAAGCTCATCCATTATTGAATCAGCGAGACCTTTGTATGTAGAGTCTCCCAAATAGTTGATATTTTCATCCTCATTAAATAAATATTCCATATCCAAGGATTTCTCATAATCATGCTCGGTTAGGAGAGGCTCAAGATCATCATCACTGAGGTTTTTTAGATCTTCATCTAATTCATCATAATCTTGGACCTCATCTCCCTGTATGAGATTCTTAGTTTTAAAAGGAGCTTGAATATTGTGATCCTCATTTTTTATTTTCCTTTGTTTTATCTGAGGATTAGGATTTCTCCTTAATTGATTTCTAACATATGGATCAGGTTTGGCTTTTTCCATTTCCATCCTGGAAATTTTGTTTGATAAATCTTTAATAATTTTTTCCATCTCATGCATATTTTCCTCTGCAGATTTTCCAGATCCAGAGGGCCCTGCATGTTCTTTAAAACTCCTGGGTTCTCTTGTTCCCATATCAACTTTGGTTTTTAACTTCCCGGATGCCATCATATTGGATTCAATCTCTATAGCATCATCTTGCATCCCTGCTAAAGTAGTGGATCATCTTTCTCTCAAAAGTAGAGCGAAATTAGAATCAAAAGCCCCTGCAAAAGTGACCTTTGCAGCTGGTTGAGAAGGTTTAACTCTAGGACTGATTCAGAGGTTTTTTTCTCAAGGCTTCGAATTCGATTAAGTAATAAGATGATATTTTTTCTCACCCCATTGCCTTATGAAGGAAGTTTTCATATCATTATATGATGGAATAGAACCTACTGGAAGTCCTCTAAACCAAGTTCTTACCTATCCTTCAAAATTTTGTACTAATAGTCTCGTGTAAACATCCTCATGCTCAACACCAAGAATATCAGCAAATTGATCGAAAAAGGCTATATTTTTTGTTGTTGTTAAATCCCCTTCACTCGTGAATTTAGGGAGGCTTGTCATGTAATTTTCAGGCAAATCATGCAGGATAGCAGGAAGAACTAAGGGAGCATATCTAGCAGCGACCTTGGACAAGATCCTAGGGGGTTGAGCGGGTATATTTTCTTGTCCTCTAGCCCCTACACCTCCTTCACCTCCAGCACTGGCTATTGAAAGTCTAGGAGATGGAATTCGAGGACTAAAAAGGAGATTATCAAAAACTTCAAAAGACTGGTCTACTGAACTTTTGACTACTTTGGGATGGTGTGAACAAAGTTCAGGGAAATGATCGTGAGGATATGGAAGATCTAGATGAGGGGGGAAATTAAAATTTGAGATTGGTTTCTTAGATTTACTATATGTATAGAAAGGAGAAGTAATAGGGGATGAATCTGAGTATAAAAAATAATCTTCAGGGTTTTTGGAAACATAAACTTTTACTTCGGGAAGATAAAGATTCGGTTGTGTACTAATGATAGTAGGAATTGAAATGGATTCTTTGTTTTCACTGGTAAAAGTATCTGTCAATGAAACAAGGATGGTCTGGTCAATCTCAAATTTTATTTCAGGAATAATTACTTCTAGAGTTTCTAGTTTAACTTCATATTTACTAGTTGATGCTTCTACAAAATGAACTTGTTTAGATTTTTATTGAAGACTTAGTTCTTCAGCAAGAATCTTAACATTAACTTGTGTAACGCTAGGTTGATAGATCTTACCTACTGATGTAAAAGTTTGTCTGAGGTATCCCTTCGGTTTCAACAATTTTTTGGGATCTAAAACTGGTGTAGTCTGCTTTTTCGTCTGGGTTTTTCCCAGTATTCTTTCAACTGAATTCCAACTTTTCCTACAATGGAGTCGCAAGGTGAGATATGAAATGAACCTTTTCATGTATTCAATCTTTGTTCACCATCAAAGACCAAAATTTAACTTTTTTGTTCTCCAAGGGGAAAAATGATTTCGTTTCTCCATCCTCGGAAATTACGCCAAAAATATGTTGTTCCTGAGATTGATTCTAAGGCTCAAAGAATAATGTCAGGAATCAAAGATTTAAAATGAAGTGTTTTTATAAGTGTTTTTTTCTACCTTCAGTTTTCTGAGAAATAATCTTTAAATGAAATTAATGATAACATAGTACCGAGGTTGTATCTCATTATTTGAATCTCAATTATAATGTCAAATGATGTAGAAATGATTTACAAAACTGTTAAAACAAATCCAGGTATCAATTACAGATAAGACTCGCCTTGTTTGCAGTAGAAGAAAAGTAGAATATGCGCTCTTGAAAGGAGATAAAAAAAAAATGCAGTAATTCACACATGTCATGGGTCTTGTTTTACTCACAGTAATAACAGAGGAAAAGTTGTTACTGAATGAACTTCTGATATATTATGATCACAGTAGATGTGTTACTAAATTGTAATCATTCACTCTTCAAGAACTACAGAAAGAAATTCAGAGAGATGGAAACACAGAGGTAGCAATAACTCAAATGGAATGAAACTTAGAATCTCTATCTACACTTGTATTGATATTCAAAAAGTTTTCTCTTTTACATTAGGCTAGAAGCATCCTTGAATGGATCTAAAATATATCTACTTATACAAAATTGTCTCAACTAAAAGTAGTTGTACTTTCCACAATATATGTTCTAAAAATAGAATACAATCTAAATGGAATAACAAAATGAAGATATTGTTGAGCTTTGTTTTGATGTGTTGGCGTTGTATATGTTCCTTAATTTTCTCCCAACTACACTCACTTTTCTCTGTTCATTGAATTGGGTGCACATTTCCATCAATGTTTCCATGAATATCGAAGGCTCAATCTCCTCATTCAATTCAAAGGTGAACATCTTTTTTTGTATTAGTGGCAGCTTCTCTTGGATCTTCTTTGCTTCCTGGGTTGTGACTTGATACTGTAAACTTGGATTCACCAACAACTCATTGATTTTGAGTAAATTGATCTATTTCATCAATTGGATGGCCGGTTGAATATTTTCCTTGTTCTTTTTGGAGATTTCTTGGTTCATTTCTATTTCAATCTGCCCCAATGCCTCTGAGATATTATTTCCTTCAAATTCAATTAGTTTTTTATTTACAAAAGATAATGCCTCCAAACAAGCCTCCTTTGCATCTCTGGCAAGTTTCTTTCCTTCGTCCAGATTTGTTTCCCAGACTTTCAGGGTCATTTCTCCCTTCACTTGTTCATAATGTGAGAAAGGGGTGAGACCAGGGATATTAGCTTTCTTCCTCCATATGATAAATTATGGAAACTTAGACCTAGCTACACAAACATATTTTTCCTTGACATAAATACTTTTCATAGAAAGGTTTATTGCCTGATATCATTTCTGAATAGGATCTACCTTTTGATATAGCTTCGGTGGGACAACTTCCAGCTTCTCATTGATTTCTAATGCTTTTGTTTTGAAGACATTAATATCTATTCTTTTGTTCTCTGTTAGGGCCAATTTGGTCTACAGTTGTTCAATCAAATTGTCTCATTGAGTGATCAAACCTTTGTTGGTCTATGAACTCTAGTAGATCAGCTCAAGTTTATCATATAACTGCTTCATTTGATGTTGATAACTAGCCCTGATTTGTTCAATGTCTTGATTCATCCTGTTTCTAATAGTTTGTTCTATACTATGTATCTCATTCTACAATTGCTCCACCAAGATACATTTATGTTGCAGTTGTTAGGTTAAATTGTCCACTGACCATTGATTGGAAGTGGCAATAGTCCCTGGTGAATCTGCAACTTCTTTTGCAAACTCAGGATCATCTTGGTCTTTCCCAACATATACCAATCTTTGTCTTTTAGTGATTACTCCATCCTTTTGGTGAGATTCTCTTTTTACAATAGCTTTTCATTTCTTGTTGAAAAATAAACTTGAGGGAGGCATCTCTTCAGGCAAGATAGGGGTAAGATCACCTACATGAATGGGCTATGAACTAGGAGTTCCCAAACTGGTCTCCAAAGGGGTTAATGAGGGAATAGGAGAGATAATTGGTGTAGATATTTCTAGAACTGTTGTATTTGGGGTGTTAGCAGGAGTAGCTAGTGTTGAAAAAGGAAAAAATTGTCCCTCATTCATGAAAGCTTCAAATCGAGCTAATATTTGTTGATCATTCAGACCTGACAGTGATGTTTTATTTCTTGAAATAACCTTTCTAAACTTTTTGGGACTCCTTCAACTTTGTTCTTAGTGGAGCAACTTGGCTCAGATCCTGTGGGTTTAGCTTCCTATGAAGAAGGCATGGGTTTTGACTCTCCTTGCAATATCTTCAGCAAATTATTTCGTCTATGCTTTTGAAAGCTGAGGAAACCAACCTGTTGGTAAGGAGGCAGAGTCTGGAATCTGCTATGAACTTCTTCATATGATTTAACTCCCCTAAACATATCATCATAAGGAGAATCCTCGTGAATGTATCGTTTCATGTTATATTGAGCGAAATGATTCTCCACTGTCTTATGTGGATCATGTCTCTTGAATTTGATGTCAACTAACTTGACATCTTCCAAGGTTGCAGCCTCAAATTTGGAATGACCAAAATCTAACAATGTGAGCATACCAACTTGAATGGGAAATGTTGGCCAAACCTTTTTCTGAGCCGCTTTCAAATCCTTGGAGATACCTCCTGCTATTGTTTGGTATGCCAATTCTTTGCACACCATCATGTTGGGTAAAAACTGTGGAAGGTAATGAGGAGGAACAAAACAACCAAATACTCTAATACAAGATAAATTCTCCTCAATGAACCAGTCTGCAAGTGTTCCTAAGTTCCCCATAATATTTTCTAAAATCTTGGGTGGCGGGTGACCATAGATAGCTATGTGAGCAAGTACCACTACACTATGACAGATTTCGTAAAAGAAATCTTTGGCATTTTCTTCCCATAATTTGAAGTGGTAGAAATTTATTGGCTCGGAACTGGCTAGGGTCCAACTCCAGTTCATCATGGGGAATGGGGTCATGAAACAAATGGCATCCATAATATATGCATACATGTAAAAAGGAACAAGTTTCCCTTTTGATTTTAATGATTGATACTCAGCAATTTCCTTGGTCGGGTTATCAGATAGCATTTTATCCCAATTGAAGGTATAACCCTAGGCTACTTTATTCATTATGGCTACCCACTCAACTAAGAAATGTGCAGGGTTATTTTTCCCAAACAGACGACTGAGCATCATGGCTATATATAACATATGAGAATCTAAGGACGTCATGGAATACATATCATGAGTGTCGGATTTGAATTTATCCGGATGTCCCCACCAGGTCTTGATTATATCATGACCATTTCTACCATATTGAGTGCATTTTTTTCTCTCGAAATCTAGGAGGAATGTTGCATCGTAAGTATATTTGGGTGTAGGGGAAAGCTTATAAATTACTTGTAGATTCTCCGGTCAAAAAGAGTCGACGACAGTTTGTTGGTGGTTGATGACGCTTCTGGTTTGGATGTCGACATGTTCCAAAGCCCAATTTTATCATATCATTGTAGGGTATAATTCTAGGCCGTGTAGCAATCTTATGGACTGTGCTACCAATCTAAGCTTGGCTGAAAAGGACTCGTCGTCTTCCTCGGCAAAGTCATTTGGAAAGTTAATAATCTCATGTTGTAAGATATCATAAACCTGCTTCCAAGACTTAATGGAGTTTGTAACCCGTGGAGTTGTGTCTGATAGAACATTTGCATTTGGATTGGAATCATCACTTGATGCATCAAGCTTCCTTGCAGCTTTTCATGGCGCCATAATCCTTAAGGAAATAAAATTAGCCTTCTTGTAACAAGAGAAGTTTGTAAGCTCTTTACTGAATGAAAAATTGCTAATTTCAAATGGTAAAATGACTTTGAAATTCGAAGTGTTTTATTCATAAAGTCTATCGTTCTTTGTATAGATCCACTGATAAATAATTTATTAGAAACTTAATGGAATTTTTTACATGGTGATTCGCGATCTTTATTGAAATCACTAACCTTAGTCAATCATAAATGTCATTAATACTTCGATGGTTCGGCGTTCAGAAGTTTTGTATGTGACGGGATGGAAATCTCCTGAAGTCTGAAACTGCAGAGTGATTAATTAATACTTAATCATGATTAACTTAAGTTATTAAAATTATGATTAACTATTTAAAACACTTTTCACTTTTTGTAATATTTATTACTTCGACGCTTTGTGAACTCAATATTTTTTTAAATTCCCAAAGGGAAATCTCCCAGAGTGACATGGCAGAGACGACGTCATTCTTGATGACATGTCAAGAAAGGAGAGGTGACATGTGTCACTTGAAATCGTTTGAATTATCTGATGGAAGTGTTAAAAATAAGTGCCACATGTCAGCCCAAGAAAAGATTTCTAAATGAGGTGTGTCCTATGAGTTGTCCAAAAGCCTTTAGGAATTATTGCAAAGAACTATCTTCGGGATTTCGGGACTTCAGGCTTTTTTTTTTTTAGATTTCTTGGCACACCTGAAGCACGAAGCTCTGAAGCGACCGTTAAAGATTATCTTTAAAACGCGGGAAGCTTTTATATTTCGGAGATCACCTGAACCATTTAATCAAATAGTAAAACTCATCGATGAGCGTTATTGTGAGTGCTTTATTTATATATAATAACCAATGAATTAATTTTAAATTTAAAAGGAAATTTCCTAAGTTTTTTTTCTTTTTTATCAAATTTTATTTCTAAAAAGTAAAAACAAAAGAATTAAAAGTTCAAAATTATAAGTGTTCTAACATGTGGTATGCATCCAACTTGCAACTTGCAACCTCCATCTACTATAGAATTTGTAACATGTATTATACATGACCTTTGCTATAGAATTTATAACTAGTATTATGTATGCTTTACACAAGAATTAGTATTCAAATTTAGGAAATTGGTATTATATTATATTATATATTATAATATATATTGTTCTTTTTTTTTGGACTAGAGGAATCAACAATGGTGCTCATCTCAAACTCGCGTGATACGAGATCAATTCTAGTAGCTACCACTATAACCCCTAGGAGCAACTAGCTAGGGGCACAACCTTCATCCACGTTTCATCGAGGCTCAAACCAGTGACTTGCTTAACAACCTATATGCCTTAACATAATGTGTAGTTGCCAATTGGCCAACACCCATGCCCCATAATATATATTGTTATTATATAATATATTTTTATTACATTATATTATTATTATATTATATTATAATATATATTGTTATTATATAATATATTGGTATTATTATAATATATATTATTATTACAGCCCACAAGGGTGTAGACCGATTGGCAAGTGTCGTGTAAATGGAAGGAAATATAAAAAGGAGGTCTCGAGTTTGATTCTCACCCCAATTTACCCGTGCCCCGTGCTTTTGGGTTGTGTGGACGCACCTGGAGGTTATAGAGTTAGCACATGGGAATCAACCACGTGTCACACGAGTACGAGAATCGTGAGTTGTCAATTCTGCCAATCACAAAACACACACACACACATATATATTGATATTATATCATGCCAATCCTAGTACGGATTTCCTGCCCATTGTCAACTCAGTTTTAATGGAGCACACCCATATCTCAGAGGTGAAAAACATGAAGGTAAGCATTGGTAATTGTTTCATTTTTCTGGTTGTCATTCGAATTCTGACTCAGGTGTCCCTCTCCCACTCTAGTTTTTCATCCTCTATGTGTCCTCTCCCCCTCCCAATTGCTTTATGTGCCCCAAATTTCCCAATTCCCAAAGAAAGGGGAAATCCCAAGAGAGGACCAACCTACTACAACTTTGTTGCTCGGCACCATCATCTTGGACCTTCCACCAAACCAGTTCTGCCCCCCACTTTTCAAGATCACCCTATTGCCCTCCCTTTGAACTGATCACTGGGATCCACCCATAATTGTATGGGGGACGACCAGGCCATGGTGTATGTTGAGGAAGAAATCCCTCGGGATCCTCCTCTAGAACCCACAAACTCCTTTCTCTTCTATGATTTGGATATTTTGACTCCACCCCTTATTTTTGGGCATCTTCCCCTGGAAGATGACTTGTCCACAGACCTAGGTGGTTTCCCTATTGAGTAAGAATTTCCCACATAGGTTCAACACGAAGAAGCAATTCATCTTGTAGGCAACCCTCCACCATTGGTAGCTTCTATCTCAGATTCACCCAGAACATGGTGCCTCTCATAGGAGTATCTGCAATTAATCTTTGATATAAGATGGGATGTCATGAAGCAGCTTCATCGTCAAATGACCCTCTATCAGTGCCTAGATGTTATGTTTGACACCCTGTCAAGCGATTCAGCGAAGAACAAGTGCCCAACATGCCAAACATGTTGCCAGCCCTTTGTGTTCACTCCGTGACCAACTGAGGATGATGGCAATTCGGGTTTGCCTAAAGTCTAATTTCATTTTCTGCTATTTTGTTTCTCTGTTTAGAAAAACCATGGTTGTAGATAGACTGGTGTGAAGTTTAGGAATTTCATCATGTATCATACTTTAACAATCATTTGATAGAGCGCCACTTGTTATGGTTTCCATATGTATGGAAGAACATGTGGCAAGTTTTGTTGTGTATGTTGTTTTGAAAATACTTTAAGGAAATAAAAACTTTTATTTACAAAAAAATAATAATAATATATTGATATTATATTATATATATGGGCAATTTTTTTATTTTCCGTCAAATTGACGATTTCAAAAATTAAGTGAACGTCATTAATAACTTGTAAATTTAAAAATTGTCGGTATTTAATGATTAAAAATAGAAAAAATGGGCAAATATCCATCAAATTTTACCATTGCCTCTGACGCTTGATAGATCCAAAGTTAAGATGAATCTAAGCTAGTTGTTATTCATTCAAAATATAATTTTTTATTATTTTATTATTAATTTTATTATTTTTATTATTAATTTTATTATTATTTTAATATTTTATTTATTATTATTTTAATATTCATGAACATCTCCCCCATACTAGGTTCTATAACATCTTTTGGCTCAAAAATACTTATTAAATTTACATATCTTAGTATTACAAGTTAGCAATAATGCAATAATAACCCTTTTATTGGTTATGTATACTTTGTCATTAAACATTAATAAAAGACCAACATAAATTTACATCAAAATGGTCACACTAAGGTGTAGTATTTTTACTTCAGCTTTTGTGTCTATTGATAACATTAAGAGGTAATCTCTTTAATTTAGCTTTTCCTTAGTGAGTTATATGATGATATTACAAGTATTTTCTTCGCCCTCCATCATCAACCCTTCCAAAGGTGAAAGTGTGCATTTGTATACAAATGCACATCTTTTCCCCACCATTGATTGTCTCAAAAGTTGAAGGTGTATATTTGTGTATAGAGTAGATGAAAATGTAACTTATAACATATTTACTTCCTCCTACCAACCACACATTTACTCCCCCTACCAACCATTTTCCCAAAGATGAAAGTGTTCATTTGAACACAAATGTACACCTTCACCTTTTGAGGAAGTGGAAAATGCATTTATACAAAAATACACACCTCACTATTCACCAACTATACTTATGAAGTTTAATATATATATATATAAAACTTCATAAGTATAGTTGGTGAATAGTGAGGTGTGTATTTTTGTATAAATGCATTTTCCACTTTATTTATTTATTTATTTATTTATATATATATATATATATATATATAAACAACTTTCCTCATTTATATCACTCTCTAATCAAAGAACTTATACTCTTGAAAGTGAGAATTCATATTTTTGGTCATTCCCTCCCTCAGGAAAACCATAATGATAAGCCTACACAACTCACAACTTAGTCAAAGCCTCTGCCTGCCTGTAAGTGAAGAATAATGATATTAGGACTATGGAGGTTTCAACGCTCATTAACTCTTCTCGATAATGATGTTGCATCCTCCATTTCTTTGTATTTGTAAAACGTATCCATGAGAGTCAACGGGCAATAGTTATAATAGAAATAAATAAATGTTTGAGAACGATGGGAGAGATGACGTTGTAATTGTTATTTATTTTGTGTATATCAGAGCAATATGAAAACTATAGCTTAAATTCATGAAAATCGACAATGAAATTATGGTTAAAAAGTTGTTAAACAATGTTTATGTTATACAAAATATAATGTTCGTGCAATGTTTAATATTAAAATAAAACAAAAAAATTCGTCGAGTGGTTTTATAATTTTTAAATATTGTTCAAAAGTGAATTATGTATATATAATAGCAGAAGATTATTAATGTATAAAAAAATTTCTTATACAATATATTTAAAATAATAATAATTAAAAGTTGTTTAAATTAAATATTTTAATTATTGTTAAAATTAAATTATATAATAATAAAAGAAAATTTCAATTGATGATGATGATTACATTAAGAGGGTAAATGATTACTTGTGATATTTTAGAATTTTGTTTTTGTGTTCGAAAAGCATTAAAAGAAGCTTTCCAATATCACCATAGTTTTGTTGAGTTAAGAGGTTATGAAGGTTGGTAATGTGACAAATATTTTGATAATGTGATTTAATTTGGGTATAGGCTGGACAATCTAAGAGAAAGTGCTTTTCATCTTCAACCTTCTTAGTGTCACAAAGGTGACACACTCTTTCATCCCATGACGTTTTAGGAATTGACCAACGCCCAGTTTCGTTATGGAACTCGTGAGAATTTGTTCTTATCTTAGCAATGCTTATTTTTTTCTTTGCACTTATCAAAATAGATAGATAATTTTGATCTTCTAGATTAGGATTGATTACATCCTTATAATACCTTAATTTTCTTTTTTCCTCTAACTCTTTATTACACCACATTTTCTCCTTAAATTTTGATTTGATGATATTTTTAATAGTATCTTTATTCTGCAAAATGGTGTCTTCCATGATTCCTCGATAGTTTAGCCAAGACCGGGCATCTTTATGTCATCCTATCTTGATTCTATGGTGGTTACGACTCGAATTTGAAGCAATTTTAGGAAGCCTCTTGTCTTCCATGTTGTTTAACTTGTTCTTATACATTAGGTATCTAGTCATAGTCGTGCTCTCAATGGGGGAGAGTCTTGTTTCTAAGAGGAGGATGGGATAGGCGTATTTCCTTTAATTTTGAGATTATAGGTTATAAAGTTATTTTGTATTTTCTCTATCTTTCTCTAGGATTCATGAGAGATACTACAACCCTAGACTTCATATCCATAAAGAATAATAGGTGTAACAAGAGTCTCAAAGAGGAGTTTCTTCTTATCCCAAATCCAAAGATCTACTAATTTACAATTGTTTTCAAGCCCATAATAAGCTTTCTATCCCCCAATAATCATTTTCTCAATGCTATAATTCCAGTTGAGCTTGTGGTGAATATCAATTCCAAGATATTTGTATGAAGTCACTTCCTCCACGTTGTTGTTGTCATATACCAAGGTATCATAAATGATCTTATTGGATTTAATAATCATGACCTTAGTCTTATCAGTATTAACAGTCATACTCATATTGGAGCAAAAATCATGAGGATTCTTAGTTGGTTTTCAAGATCATAGAGACTCTTTTCCATAAGAATGATATCATCTGCATAAAAAAGAAGATTGATGACTATACAAATGGGAGTAGGGCCCACACAACAAATTGTGCTCTAAATTTTTTCCTATACAATTATATAAACCAACTATTTACTACAATATGTTTAACTATTCCATACATGATAGTAAAGAAATAATTTTATTATTGAATTTACTATTTCTGATAATCAAAACAACAAAATTTCTCTAGCAAAGTATTAAAGCAATATCAATTAACATTTTATTTTTTATTTCATTTAAATAAAATTAAATATATTATTACATTCAATTAAATCAATATCAATTAAAATTTTATTTTTTATTTCTTTTAAGTGTGACATATTTAAATTTTAAAATAAATTTGTATTTTCTACTTATATGTTTTCTCTAATATATCCTTTGCTTTTATCCTCGTATCAATTAAAATTTTATTTGCTTTTATCCTCATATCAATTAGGATTTTATTTTTTTATTTCTTTTTAAATGACATATTTAAACTTTAAAATAAATTTATATCAATAGTAAGTAATTGTAAGTTTTGGGATGATATTGATCTATGGTAGATTTTCAATGTATTTGTTTCATAGAAATGCATTGAGAAAGGCATACAAGAAAAGTGACTTTTACTAGTTTCAGGCATTTTCTTCTCCACAAATAAGGTATTGTCATTTTTGGGCTTCTGTTCAAAGCTAGGGTAGAGATGAGGCACTCTCACTATCACATCAAGTGTTGTGTACTATGCAAACTTAAGGAAGTGTAGCGAGTGCTAAAGAGTTGTGAATGAGAGGTCATTGAGACCCAATGCATTGTTATGGATTCATATTAATAGTAAGAGATTGTGATTTCAAATTTTAATAAGTCTAAGTTTTAACATGAATTTATATTAGCTCCAAACAATTATAAATTTAAAGATAAATAAATTTAATATTTAAGATTAATGTAGACTATTAGTAAGTGATGTTAGTGTAAGCATTACTTAAATAATTAAGTGAATAATAATATATATTAAATAATCCAAGTTTTAAAATGAATCTAGGATAAGAATAAATAAATGAATAATGACATATATTAAATAATTGTGAGTTAGTGCTTAATAATTTTCAAGTTTAAAATGAATTTATGTTAATAAGTTAATAAATATAAGATTTAATATGAATTTTAGGAAATAGCAAGTAATTGTGAATTTAAGTTTAATAAATCCAAAGTTCTAAATAAATTTATGTTAATAACAAGTGAATGTGACTTCGAGTTTAACTAAAACAAGCTTAAAAGAGTGTGATATAGATGATTCTATTGTAATAACAAGTGATTGTGGGTGCAAATTTAATAAATGCAAAATTTAAAATCAATTTATATTAACAGCCACTAAGTGTGACTTCAAATTTAATAAATGAGTGTGGTCACAATAACAAGAGAATCAAGAGAGTGTTGGGCAAGTGACTATGAATTTAAACTTAATAAAATAAAATAAAATAAATGAATCTATGTTAATAGCAAGTGAGTGTGAATTCAAGTTTAATAAATCCAACCTCAATAGAGAGGTCTAGATGAATCATGCTACTTGTTATTGACTATTAATTTAAGATTAATCTATGTTAATAGTAAGTGATTGTGACTTCAAGTTTAATAAATGCAAATTCAAGAGAGCATGGTCAAGATGAATCTATATCAAACTCAAGAGAATGTGGTTTATATATAAGATGAATTTATATCAAACTCAAGAGAGTGTGGTCTTAAGATAAATCTATGTTAATAATAAATGATCGTGACTTCAAATTTAATAAATTCAAAAACATCATAATACACTCTAACTAAAAACTATATCTAAATTGACTTCTTAATATATATATAGTAAGTGATTGTAAATTTAAACCTAATAAATCTAAAGTTTAAGATGAATCTATATGTGAACAACACATGATAGTAACTACAAATTTAATAAATCCAAAAACATCATAATATATTCTAATTACAAACAGCGTTGATTGACTTATATAACACAGAATTGGAATCACATCTTCCAAATGAACTAACATTGATGAGGCTCAAGTACAATTTCTGTCCCTTAACCAAAAAGACAACTCCTAATAAATCCAAAATTTAAGGTAAATCTAAGTTAGTGATTAGGCCAAGCAAAAGCAAAGTTTTATGTTTTCTCAATTATTCCCCCCCAAAAGTTCATCCACTACTACTACTGTTCTAACCAAGTTTTATGTTTTCTCAATTATTCCCCACCCCCAAAGTTCATCCACTACTACTGTTCTAACCTCATCTACCATGAAGACTTTCCACTCTCACAAAAAAGCAGGTGAAACCATGCCCAAACACAATACCTGTCACAGAAAAAGCAGGTAAAACCATGCACAAAAACAATACCTGTCACGTCAAGGTTTTCAGTAGAAAATCTACGTGGTGATTCTAAGCTGCGCTATTCAGAAGTCTGCATGGTTTAGGGCGAACTGTGCATGTTTTACATTGAATAAGCCCTTTTTCCTTCCTGATCAAATCACTTTCGATATTACAATGTGCTCCATGCATCCGATTAGCAGGACACGGATGGACATATGTGAAGGTCTCATCACAGAATTCAATTGCAAAATCATCAAATTCCTCACCCGTTCTCGCTCGCATCATCAGACACAGATTTACATTCAACGACAGCAATGAAATGCGATGCTCAGGACTCGGCCTGTGCCCCCAAGTTGCTGCAACATGAAACGTGGCAGAGAAGATCAGAGATTACTTACACAGGCCGGCCCTGTGTGGGGCACAACAAAATATCTGTTTCAATGCTCTGCCTCTCTTACTATTAACACACCACGTCATTTTCTACATGTGCTCTCCTAAATACACACGCACTCCGCAACAAAACGCTTCATTTTAAAATAAAATAACGCAGCGACTCAGCAGGCCGCTGGCAGCGCGGCAGGGCGCGTTTCCCCGTGTATCCATTTACATTTACATATAACGTCAGCGCTGCAGTCAATTGCGATAGACAGCGCGCGCGCGCGCTACAAGACGTAACCGCGTGGCTTCCGGTGCCCAGACGCGTCGGGGAACGAGCCGTCACATGGACATATTTCATAACAGACGGACGCACAGACAAACTCTGGTCCATGCAGCCCGTGCTGTTACATTTTGCGCGGGCTTTGCATTTTGTTTTTCTGCCTACCTCTGACACCTCATTTAGATTTAGATTAGATTAGGTAATTCGTGCAGGGAGTTGGACAAACTCAAACATTCCTTTAAACATTTAATATCTTTAAATCCCTAATGGTTACTATCTTTTATCATTCGAATTCGGGGATGTAATTGTTGGCGTCAAATATCCCGTCTGTTACCCAGTTATTGAACGCTACCGCCGCATGTGGATTATAAGTCGTCGAATTTGAATTGTTTTTAGATCTGAGAAAGCTGCCGCATGTGAATTATGGGTAGTCGAATCTGAATTGTTTTTAGATTTGAGAACGCAAATTTGAATTGTTTTTAAAATCTGAATTGCTTTTAAAATCTAAAGTGAATTTGAATTGTTTTTAGATAGGTCGTCGGATTTGAATTGCTTTTAGATTCGAGAATGCTGCGGCATATGGATTATAGGTAGTGGAATCTGAATTGCTTTTTGATCCAAGAATGTCAATCTAAATTTTTTTTAGATCAGAGAACACTGCGGAATTTGAATTGCTTTTAGGTCCGAGAACGCTGCGACATGTGGATTATAGGCAGTCGAATCTGAATTGCTTTTAGATTTATAGGTAGTCGAATCTGAATTGCTTTTAGATCGCCAATCTGAATTGCTTTTAGATCAGAGAACATTGTGGCATGTGGATTATAGGCCGTCCAATCTGAATTGCTTTTAGATCAGAAAACGCTGCATGTAGATTAGATCAGAGAACACTGTGGCATGTGGATTATAGGCCGTCCAATCTGAATTGCTTTTAGATCAGAAAAAGCTGCATGTAGATTAGATCAGAGAACACTGTGGCATGTGGATTATAGGCCGTCCAATCTGAATTGTTTTTAGATCAGAAAACGCTGCATGTAGATTATAGGCGGTTGAATCTGAATTGCTTTTAGATAAGATGGTCTATAATCCACATGCAGCAATATTCAATGCTTTCAAATCCAACTACCTAAAATTCACTTGTTGCATCATTCAATGTTGAATAGTAGGTTGGATATTGCTGTCCACCTAATTATTGGTGAAATTATAATTTTTCATTCTTCAAATAAAGACTTAGAAGAACCCCTATTGCACTAGAGTATTGTACAATTTCAACTTGTACCTGTGATTCCAACAATTCTTTGTTTACCTTATTTTAGGCAACTGCTTCTTCTTTTTTAATGTTTTATTTGCTATTAAAAAATCTTTAAAAAGATTACAAATTTCAAGTATTTTATTTATTTTTTAATACCAATCAAAGTTTCCCTTTTATTTATTATTTTTTGAAATTTTGAATTTAAAATAAAATGATTAAAAATTTCAAGTATTTTATTTTTTTTAAATCAATAAAAAAAAGTTGTCAAACTTGTAGAGTCTTAATTTAAAACAAAAGTTTATAATTAAAATTGGGAAATTATAACTTTTGGTAAAATTCTTATTGAATTTTAGAAAGAATTTAAACAAAATATAATTGGTGGAATTTATACATTAAGTAACTTACTCCATTATAATTCACAAATTTATGTGATAGAATTTTTCACAAATTAAATAAAAAAATTATTAGATTATTGGAATTATAAATTTTGATTACTAACATTGTAATAACATTGTAATATCAAGTTTTTTTTCTTTTTTAACTATTTCAAATTAGAAAAACCTATAATACCAAGGGTTAGGGACTTAGTTCTTATTGATATAATCTCAAGACCCTTAAATGTAATGACAACATAGTGTGCAAAATTGACTATATGAAATAACTAGCTTCCTAACATACTCTAAAACCAAGTGGCAATTTAAAACCAAGCGATAATTTGATAGCTAGAAGAAAACCACATACAAGACACACATATACAAGCATCCTACACTCAACACATTTACTCTTAAAACAAAGCACAAAAACACTTTATATATATATCTGAAATATAGATTAAAAAGGTAAATTTTTAGAAATTAAAATATTTATAAAATATTAATACAACTAGTTATTACATTAATGTCACTGTCAAATGATAGTAAGCACAAAAGAAATTAGAATATTCAATATACATAAAATAAAAATTTAGAAGTTAAAACCAATGGCAATGCAAATATAAAATGGGAATGCCAATGGAAAATATAAAATAGGGTAGATCACTAGAACTTTAAATGGAAGAATCTCATAACTCATAAGTGATCCTCAATATCACCACCATTGCCAGTGCTCTTATGTATCCATCCTCCTCCTACTTCTCTAATGTATCCAATCCAAGATTTATGTCTATTAGTGTGGAAAATGGCCCCTCAAAGAGAATCCTCATCATCAATTGTGATTGTCTCTAGTGGTTCATTAGAATCCAAGTTGGTGAATGCCAACTCAAGTTCTCAACATTGTTGTCCAAACCTATTAGGGAATATATCTTTGTTATTCTCCTATCTACTAGTCTCTCATCTTGTAAATAAGACTGAAATTGGAATGCACATACACCATTGTTTTTAAATTGCAGTGCCCATCTTTCCATATTTCCACCATGTGTTGGTTGCAACATGTTAAGACACTTTTCATATTTTCAGCATGTATTATTTACAATATATACACCATTGTCTTTAAATTGCAAATTTCACCATGTATTAGTTACAATATATACACCATTCTCTTTAAATTGCAAATTTCACTGCCAATCTTTCCATATTTTCACCATGTGTTGGTGGCCATATTTTCACCATGTGTTGGTGGCAACATGTAAGGACACTTTTCATATTTTCACCATGTATTAGTAGCAACATGTAAGGACACTTCCCATATTTTCACCATATGTTGATAGCAACATGTAAGGACACTCCTAAAGCCCATGTTGGACACTCATTTGACACATATAGTTTGTCTCACAAATATCTGAGCATGTCCACTGTATAGAAAACCCCACATGTCTCAGTATGTCCAATGTGGCCCCACATATCCTAGTATGTCCAATGCCCTTAGACACGGGTAATAGCCACCAAAACCCTAGAGGCATGCCTGTCTCCTAAATCTAGCTTCATAACCTAAAGTTGTTTGAATAAAAATTTACAGAATTACAGTTGTCAAAATTACAATTTGTCATGGCCAAATTCCCTCCAGCTACCTACTTTGAGGAAAGGACATGTGCTATGCAAAATAAACTGCTCCGTACCTAATTCTGAAAAAATAAAAAAGGTAAATTCGTCAAAATCTGTGTATTATAATAACATTGTCTGTGCATGCAACGGCTCGCATTAATTAATCTGTTGTAGCAGTTGCGACAGTGGCTGCGCAACCAGCGCAAACTAAGCTATCCCTTGTCGTTGTGATTTAAATACCGAGTAAATAACATTTAATTATTTCAAATTCATGTGTCACCCATGCGCCATCACCATGCATGGATCCATGCGAATGGGGATGGATGGATGGATGGATGGGAGGGAGGGAATGGGGACCATGGGATATGGAGGGAGGAGCGGCGGGGCAGTGCGTTGTAGGGCCCGGACGGGAGAGGGCACGCCGTCCCGTCCCGTCCCGTCTCGTCTCGTCGTGTTCTGTTCCGTCACGTCGCGTCAGTGGGCAGTCCCGTCAGAGTAGCCGTTTGGAGTCACGGACATTTGTCTGTACTGCCGCCTTCTGTTCAGTACACAGACGCCTGCCCGTCCGTTCATTCGTGCCGGGCCCGGACGAAGAAACGAGGACGCGCCCGGCTGCCCGTAGGCAAACGACGAGGTCCCGTCCTTCCCTGCCTCCTAACGGTCTCTCACGGGACCCGGCGGGCGGCTGACGTCTGCGGAAACCGAAATGATGAACGGCTCAATTTTCGCAAATAATTATCGTCGTGATTTGACAGAGCGCACGTTAGGATTTAGGCCTGTAATTGCTCTGCTAATTGAATTCAATAGTTGTTGCGAAGACGACGGTACAATGATGATGAGATGAAGAGGTCTTCAAAGTTTGAATTATTCCCATGCGTTGTTGGGTCCCTCTGTCTGGATTTGAAGTTCCTCGTATTGAAACTGGAAGAGACGTGTTGGTAATGTAAGCTGGTAGCCGGCGTGTTTCCCTGTCATACCCTCCATTATAGACAAACATGGCTTCATGATGAAATGCAAATGGAAAGTTGAACCGATGATTCGGATCGCCCCATCAATCAGAGGGCCACATCTGTGTTTTGCTTCCAATCATTTTGAATAATGCGGGGAGATAAATACGTAAGTGTATATGTCAAAAGCTTATCATACTTCCTATTTTTAGGTTTTTCGACTTTTTTGTGAACCAGATCATGTTTTCTATTCTGGATTAATGAAGATATAATAATACCCCTTTTGTCTTCCTCACATGCTTACCACTCGGTTTAGATAAGGTCATAACAGCTTCAAATTATTTTGTTTAATAATAAATAATTATATTATAATAATAATAATAATAATCTATTTTTAAGGT
>ML820868.1:29316-44221 GCA_009831015.1 Picea engelmannii
CCGGGGCATCGTGACAGCGTCGCACCCGCTAGCGCAACATCCCTCTCCGGTGGGCGGAAGTAGAAGCTTTAGAGCAGGAGTGAAGGTACTATTCAATGCTCAGGGTAGGGACGGACATAGGACGGGGTATCGATCAATCGGTTGTGAGTGATTTTGTCTTAAGAAGGAGGCTTTGTCTTTCAAGGAAGGAGGAGAGAGGTTTAGCGATAAGGTGATCGATGCCTTGTCCTTAATGAACTGTCTTTATCCAAACCACACGGCAAGTTCTCAAACTGAAATAAAGTCAATTCCTCGCCCGGTGCGGGACGAGCCCGCTTAACGCTTCCTCACCCTATCAGGATGGTAATAGTGAAAGTGCAAGGGTGGCGTATCGGGATGGTCAATTTGCTAGTAAGGTGGCGGCCTATCAGTTAGAAGGTTCTAAATTCTACGCCTTGAACTGTTGCACCGTAGAATGCTACGTGGATGACCTGGCCGTAAAAAGCCGTAAAGGGCTCGACCACTTGGCAGATTTACGACAAGACCTATAATTAAATGTTGGTACACAAGAGAAATGATGACACAACAATTGATGGGATCAATGGTGCCCTCACTGGGAGGCACATCATGAAAATCCTATCAAAGGATTATGAAATTCTTACAAAATCGAGATCATATATACTTTTCTCTAATAATGCCCCCCCCTCCCATAGCCCTCCCACAGAGGGTGGGAGGGGGGGGCATTATTAGAGAAAAGTATATATAATATATACTTTTCTCTAATAATGCCCCCCCCTCCCACCCTCTGTGGGAGGGGGGGGGAATAATTAGAGAAAAGTATATATAATATATACGTTTCTCTAATAATGCCCCCCCCCCTCCCATAGAGGGTGGGAGGGGGTGGCATTATTAGAGAAAAGTATATATTTTCCTAATTATGCCCCCCCTCCCACCCTCTATAGAGGGTGGGACGAGGGGGGGGCATAATTAGGAAAATATATACTTTTCTCTAATAATGCGCCCCCTCCCACCCTCATTTTCTTAGTCAGTCAACATCAAAATTGTCTAAAGCATTATATAATACTAGACTAATAGCCCAAGAATATGAGCTAGATGTAAACTGGTGTATGCCTGAGATTGAGTCTGCTAAGATTTATGACCTTCCTATGTTTAAATTCCGTGCTACTACTCTCATAAGATATTGTTCTAATAACATTCCACTCTCTTTCGGACAATCTGTCTATCAGATCCCACTCATCCAACAATCTGATATTGAATGGGGTTTAGAGCATGATTTTAAATATGTCCATATTGGATTGATTCAGTTTGGAATTAACCCTCTCGTCAGACCAGGTCTAGATACTTCTGTCTTAACCTATGTAATTGATTCAAGACATAATACTTTTTCTGACGCACTTATTTCTGGATTCCAAGCTCCATTACATAATGGTCCAGTTTGGTCATCTACTCTTCCAAGATATCAAGTCTCCCTCACAGACCCCTATATCAATACTCTTCTGCAAGCTTATGTACAGTTTTCCGGCTTTGACATGGCCGAAGGTTCTAAAATTGCCCAGCTACATTCAACCATCTGTCTTTGTTTTGTCTCTACTACCATGCCTGCCTTAAATCCTAAACTCTTGCAGCACGCTACTAACGAAAGTGTGGTGGTTGGTCCCGGCAATGTTTCTCCCCTTACTCTAGGATTCGCTAAACTCACTGCAGTAGAAGAATGGTCTGCAGACTATCAGCCTATTTCTTCCTAGATTACTCCTCCGATGCCTCGAGAATTAAGACTTGAGACTAACTCTTCTGGAAGAAATGTTTTAAAATTAGGTAGATCTCAGAGTACTAGATTACAAGATCTAGATAGACGTATGTCTTCATTATCCACTAGTACTTCTGGTTCTATTTCTAGAACATCCTCTTACAGACATTCATTTACTCATTCTCCAAACAAGACTCCTATATATAAACCCGTATTGGGAAAATCCAAATTAGATGATCATTTACTAACTCATCAGAAAGGTTCAAAAAATTGTTATTGCTGTCAAAAATAGTTTCCAATCCAAGAACCTCCTTCTGATTCCCATGTAAATACAGATCTTTATCATTATCCATCTGCTCCTAAAACCTTTAGGACTTACCAGTCAAAACAGGAACATAATGGACAGCATCCTAACTGTACAGAGTGTTAAGATCTAGCTATTCCTATGATAAAAATGATGAATGCTCCTTTGCCAAGAAGTAGCAAAGATAAAAATCCTGAACTACCATATAGAAACCTTGGACCAGGAAATCATCTTCCTAAATTCCAAAATGATATGGTAGTTGATTTAGACTTCATCAAATATAGGAAAGCAGATGTTGATCCTCCTCAAGACATTGTGAGACTTCAGAATTATGCAAACTACCAGTCAGTTTGTCTTGCCCAAAATATAGATGATATAGCACAAGACCTGGCTCAAACAAAGATTCATTTAAATGGTTTGCACTCTGAGATTGATTGTTTAGAATCAAATCAAGAACAAATGAAGTCCCAATTAGAAAACATTCTTGAAAAATTAGAGATTATTCAGACTGTTGTTTTTAGTCTGAAAGATTCTTATGAGGAAGAAGTAAGACCTCCTTCTCCAATTTTGATTGAAGATATTGAAAGAGATGCCTCTTTCAAATGGTTTGGCTCTGCTAGTTCTCCAGAAGAACAGAAACAGCTAACTCTCAAGCAAATAGCCTCTGAAATTGCTAATCCTACTTTAGCAAGAATTGCTGAAGTCTTGGAAATTGCCATAACAAAGATAGAGTTAGTCAAAACTCAATCTTCTGAACTAGAAGATCAGATAAAACAAAATGTTTCTAGTAGAATCAAACAAGATACATTTCTTAAAGTTATTGGTGGTGAAGAAAATACTTCACAAGAATAGTCCTCAAGTGCACCAAAGCCTTCAGAAGCAGAAACAAGTTCTTTCCAATCTGCTTGGGAAAAATGGTGCAATGCAAAATATGGTACAAATAAAAAAGCCCCTATGGACCCAGCTAACACTGATGCCCATCCTTCCCTCTCTAGTTCCAATATAGAGAGTGCCCCAATTTCTAATCTCAATTGTAAATCTAAAACTGAGATTATGATGGTCATCCAGAAATGGCAAGCCTGGGCAAAGACTCAGAAAATGATATTTAAAGATAAAGTCTCTTGGAGTGACTTAGCTCTAAGGATTACTTGGGGATTTACAGGAAATCTAGGAATTTGGTGGGAAAGAGTTACTCCGAAAAGTAAGCTCAAAATATTAAATCATGAGAAACCAGTTGATGAGCTTGTGAAAGCAGTTGTTCATGAATTTTATGGTAATATCAAACTAGATACAAATCATTTTGTTGATTTGTATATGAATCAACAACTGTGTCATCTATCCCAGCTTCCCAAATTCTTCTGTACCATGCAAGATCTTTTGTACAAGGTACCCGATCCAGAAAATATAGCATATCTCAGAAAATACTTATCTGCTATGCCTGGTAAAGTACCTGAACTAGTTAGAGGAAGATTAGATGATTTAGAAATTGACATATCTGAATTATCTCTAGCTGGTCTGCATGAGCAAATAATAACTGCTCTGCAAAAATAATGTCTAAGGAAGAAGACTAATAAGTCTCTGAAGAAACATTTGACCTTTGATTCTTCTGTATGTAATGTCTTCACAAAAACCTATGGTTTTGGTTGTAACCAGAAAAAGAAAATACAGAATTCTGGTAAAAAAGATTGTGACTGTTCTCATAATAAAAAGAAAAGATTTACCTGCAAATTTCCTAGAAAATTTTCAGGAAACAGTCAATCTAAAAAGAAAGTCTTTTTTAAATACCGGCCACAAAATGCCAAAGCAAAGCCTTCCTCGTGCTTTATCTGTAAAAAGCCTGGCCACTGGGCTTTTCAGTGTCCTCTGCGGTCTAAGACCAAGTTCCAACATAAAGTTATGGATCTATTCCAGTCTGGCTATGATCCTTCCGAATGGGAACTGGTTGAACATCGTTCAGATGGTGAATACCTATCCCTTACTGAGGATAGTGATTATTTGTCAGATGACACTTGTCACAACCAACTCTCAGCTGAAGACTCTGATGATTCGCATATAGAAGAAAACTTAAACTTCCTTGACATCAAAATGATGACCCCGTTTCATGACCTCAATGTTCTTCTCAAACAAAGGTCTACTTTGCAACATAAAATGTCTACTTTGACTCCTGGACAATTTCATCTTTCTGACCATTATGCTTCTCAAATTGAACACCTTACTGCTCAAATTAATGCCCTTCAGCAGCCAAGCGTGGTGAATATTCACCATTACACTCCTACTGATGCTAAATTCATCAAAGCTCCAAAAGCTAACTCAAAAGATAAGGTCAAAGGTATTGTTACAATCTCTGAACCTATCCAAGAGATTTTATCCAAAAATGAATCCATACACAATACTATATTCCATCTTGAGGAATCAATTAGAGAAAAGGAAGCATTAATAAAAGAATTATGGCAAAGCCTGAAATTGCAGAAAGAAGAATTAGAATATCTCAAGAAAAAGAAAGATGAAGACTTAGAGAAAGAGATATTCCATAATGAGTCAGACTTTGATCTTATAGAATCTAAGCAAGTCAAAGGCTTAGATGATAGATTAATTATTTCTGTAAATATTAAAGTCCAAGGTTATCTGCAGTACACTCTAGATGCACAATTAGATACAGGTGCAATGAATTCCTATGCTAAGCAAGGAGCTATACCATCATATTATTGGCAACCAATAGATATATCATTCAGAGCTGTCAATAAAACTTAATATATTGCTCCAAACTTTCCCATCTACCTACAGGAAGAAAGAGTATCTGTAAATCTATACCGTTTCGACACCGGTGCAGATATACTTTTAGGAAAGGACTTTGTAAATAAATGTTTACCCCTAAATGTAGGAAATAATTTTGTATAGCTTACAATTTTGGGCAAATCAATAAAGGTACCAAGCAAGTCCACTTATGAGACAAGAATTGCAGTTAAACAGAATTTGCAACAAGTTGAGAAATCTGCAAGCAGCCTAATACATATCCAAAAGATAATTGGACATGCTGAGAAGCATGGAATGGAGATGATAAAAGACATTAAAGAAAAGATAGAATCTGATTGTACATCAGATTATCCCAATGCCTTTTGGACCAGAGAACAATATTTTGTCAGTCTGCCATATAAAGAAGATTATATTCCCAAACCCCAAAAAGCCTCTGCTAATCATTTGTCTCCTACTAAATGTGAATATTGCCAAAAGGAGATATCAGAACTGTTAGAAAGAAAATTGATAGAAGTAAGTAGAAGCCCTTGGGCTTGTCCTGCCTTCTATGTCAATAACCACAGTGAGCAGAAAAGAGGAAAACCTAGAATGGTTATAAATTACAGAGCATTAAATGATTCCTTGCTTCCTATTAGATTTCCTCTGCCTTCTAAAGAAATACTATTTTCAAAGATTGGGAAGTGCAATATCTTCAATAAATTTGATTTGAAAATCAGATTTTGGCAAATAGGGATTGTCCCTAAAGATAGATATAAAACTGCATTTGTTGTTCCTAATGGACAATATCAGTGGAAAGTTATGCCATTTGGTTTGAAGAACGCTCCATTAGAATTCCATAAAAGAATGGATGATATCTTCAAACATTTAAGTTTTGTCATTGTATATATTGACGATTTACTTGTTTGCTCTGTAGATTGCAAAGCACATGTACAAAATTTAAAAGTTGTCTATGATCTATTGTATAAACATGGATTAGTGCTCAGTCGTTCAAAGCTCTGTTGGGCACAGACAAAGATTGAGTATCTTGGATTGATACTATCTAAAGGAGAAGTAGAACTCCAAGATCATGTTCTAAAGAAACTTTCATATTTCCCTGATGAAATCCTTGACCACAAACAACTACAGAGATTCCTTGGTTGTTTAAACTATATCCGATAGTTCTATGAGAATCAAGCCAAAGATGTTCAGATACTCCAAAAAAGGCTAAGTAAAGCAATACCATGGAATTATAAAATGACACAAGTTGTTCAGATCATTAAACAGAAGATCCAGAATCTTCCTAAATTATATCTTCCAGATATGTCACTACAACTCGTATTGGAAACTGATGCTTCCAATGATACATGGGCAGCAGTTCTACTACAGAAGAATGGTCCCAAGCTGGAAGAATTTTATATATATACATATGGATGCTTTAGCGATGCTGAGTCAAGATATCCTTCCTCTCATAAATAAATTCTCATTGTAAAATCCGGCATTAAGAAATTCAGGATGTTTCTAACACCTGTACATTTTATTGTTAGAATAGACCTGAAGCATATGAAAGGAATGTTATTTAATCAAAGGTTATCGGAACAGGGAAATAACAGGGTTTGGCGTTGGATCTTGTGGCTTGACAGATTTGATTTCGAAATCCAATACAAGCCAGGAAAAGATAACTGCATAGTTGATCTTCTTACCAGAGAAGCAACTCCAATTAAAGATAAAGACAAGACTATTAAATGGCTTCATCCTTCTTGAGCATAAGGGATGCTCCTCCACCAGGATTCAAATGGATCCTAGTGTGTATAGATTGTAAATATTGTTATTTCTTTGAGTGTTTAGCTTGTTGTATAAAGTCAAGCCCTGATTATATCAATATATTAAAGTATTGGGTAGAGTCATGCAATCACCTGCAGAGCTATGATACTTATTTCAGGTATAGTCAGCATGTTGCTAGAGGAATAATGACTGGAGGACCTTTCCAAGGACAAGTATATATAATCATGTATACACCAGACATCACATACGAAGATTACTGCAAGATTATGCTACAAACAAAGTATGATTGATCTTGCTGGATTACCTTTGAATGCTCTACATTCAAAGATTATTGTTATTTCTGGTCTGGTTGGTTATATATCCTTTTCTGGACATACTGTCCTAGAGATGTTGAGTTCTTCAATAAAAGTAAAGAAGCTTTCATCCAATGGTTTCAAGCAGAAGTTCATGAAGCTGCACATTATGAAGGATGGTTTGTCTTTAATCTATCTTTCATGGGCAGTGACTTACATTGCATAGAAACTGAGCCATCTCAGTCTCCTTGCTACAAAGTTACCAGTAACTATTTTGGTGACTTATGTGTACCAGAAGATGACCTGATTCCATCAATGGAAGGATCTCCCTTCTACAGATGTTTCAGCGGGCTTCCACCCTTCTCTAATGATCACAGCCCCGGAGATGCCAACGAATTTGTAGTGGGTTTGGCTGATCCTGATAATGATGTCAAAAAAATTCTATTGCGGGATGGTGTTAATAGCATTGGAGTAACAGGGATGGGTGGGAGCGGCAAAACCACTCTTGCATCGGCCCTTTGCAACGATTCCGAAGTCAAGGTCAAAACAACATTTGAATTCCTATTATATTTCTCGTCCAAACTTCATTTTATGATCTCAGCATGACCTTAGTTTGTAAGAATTTGTGATTTTCAGATTTCTTCCATGAGAATGTGATTTTCACTACCGTTTCAAAGTATTCAAATGTAAATGTCATTTTAGAGATTTTAGGGATTATGTGGGATGAGATAATTGTTGGGATTTGGTAACAACAAATTTCTTCAAAAATGGATTTGGATTTTATTATTCTGTGTTGGTCACAACTAAATAAATTAAGTTAGAATATGAATAGGGATTGGATTTAATATTCAGTTTCTTGTGTAAATGTATAAATTTATGTAAGTCAGTAGAGGCAAAAACTACTAAATGTGAGTGCGCTGATGTAATGTCCATGATCTGAATAATAAAGCAACTGATGCCTATGCTTGGTAGACATAGCCCAACGTTATATTTAAGTAAATGAATTGTAATTTCCGCATTGACAATTCTAATAAATGGTATCAGCCCTGGTTGAAAAAACTTAAACTGTAGAAATAAAATGCGTAGATTTCTACATTTCCGCAAGTATCTCTTCTCGCGGCCGATAATGAACACTTTGAGATCGCCGCACTCCAATGGTCGTGTGAGGTGTCGGGGCTCCCTTAAATTAAAAAGGTCACGACGACTCCTTAACAAAATCGCAATTTTTTTTTGTTTGGAATTTTATGATATGCTCTTTATGGTATGGCATAAATCAAAAGTTACATCTCCCATGAAGAAAAATTGGCATGATTTATTTTTGAAAAGTTAATGTATGGTGAAATATTTTGGGTTTTTCAAAATTGATTTTTTTTTAAAAGGTGAAAGAGTCACGTGGGTGAGTTAAAGTTAATATGGTGCAGGAATTTAAATATATGGTGCATAAATTTAAATATAAAAGTGGATGTTTTTTTTAGGTGATTTTTTTTTGTTTTATAAAAGATTTTTTTAACTTTTCCTATATATATTATTAAAATGTTTTTTAATTAAACTTTTTATCAATCATTTTTTCACATATTTTTTTAAAGGTTTTTGGGTTTTATAAGCACTGGATATTGGGAGATTTTTTGTGCTAATAGCTAAGATGCAAAGTTCGAAGTTTGAAGTTGAAAAGTTTAGCGGTAAAAACAACTTTGAGCTTTGGAAGCTCAAGATGCACGATCTGCTCGTGCAACAAGGCATGGTGAAGGCGCTTTTGGGAAAAGCAAAGCAACCCACGACCATAATAGATGATGACTGGGATGAGATGGATGCAAGAGCACTGAGTGCCATATGCTTGTGTTTGGCCGACGATGTTCTGTTCAATATTGTCTCGGAGAAGACAACAATCGGTTTGTGGACGAAGTTGGAAAGTCTATATATGACGAAATCCTTGACGAACATAATCTACTTGAAGAGATAGTTATACAGTTTGCAATTGAAAGAAGGTACAAAAGTCGTTGACCATTTAAACACCTTCAATACACTTATAGTTCAATTGACTAGTATGGAAGTTAATTCGAAGATGAAGATAAGGATATTACACTATTGTGATTGTTGCCTGAGTCTTGGAATAATCTAGTCACCTCTATTAGCCTTAGCTCAACAGAAGTTTTAAATTATGACTCTATTGTGGGAGCTTTGTTGGTTGAGGAAATGAGGAGAAAATCTAGTAAAGAAACCTCAACTTCAGAGGTGATGTTGATCAAAGGTCAAACTAAAGAGTAGAATGAGAGAAGTTTTTCTCGATCTAAGTCAAGACACAGAAAGGGCAAAGAAAAATGCTGGTACTATGGAAAAACAGAACATCTCAAGAAAGATTGCTAGAAGAGAAAGGAATCTGAGGAAAACTCTACAAAGGAAGCAAATTTGGTTGTAACAAATTCAATTATGATTGATCAAGTTTTATCTGTTTCTAATCATTTACAATATCAAGAAGAATGTCAGTTAGATTCAGGTGCCTCCCACCACATGTGCTCACATAGAAATTGGTTCATTTCTTACCAATTTGTTGATGAGGGTGTAGTGTTTATGGGAAATGGTATTCGCTGCAAAACTGTTGGGGTTGGCAGTGTTAGAATCAGGATGTTCGATGGTATTGTTAGGGAATTAACAGATGTTCGATATGTACCTAAGCTTAAATCAAATTTGATTTCATTGGGAGTGTTGGATTATTGTGGATATAAGTATATAGGTCAAGGTGGAGCTCTCACATTGTCGAAAGGGAATTTAGTAGTGATGAAGGCAACAAAGGTTGATAACCTTTATAAGCTGGAAGGCAGTACTAAAGTAGCATCTGAAGTGACAGTTGTATCTTCTTGTTTATGGCAGAAGCATCAAGGTCATAAGAGAAAGAAAGAATTGCAGGTACTGGTAAGTGGTAAATCATTTCCAGAATTAAAATCTTTGTTTCCAAATTCCTGCTTGTTTTATATCTTTGCAAGTTATGATGATGGTATAAATGGATGTTGTGTGTGGGATCCTACTTCTCACAAGGTCATCATTGACAAAGATATTGTACGTATGGAACAACCAAAAGGGTTGATTCAAGATCGCAATGGTAAATTTGTTTGCATGCTAGGTAATTCATTGTATGGCCTATTGGTACCCAGACAAATATACAAGATGTTTGAATCCTTCACAGTGAGTCAGAATTTTTCAAAGGGTAGGAATCACTATACGATTTATAATATCTTCACAGTCTTGATGCTCTTTGTTGATGATATGCTCGATGCAAGCCGAAGCATGGATAAAATCAGTAAGAAAGTGATTTAGATGGACAGGACAATTCAGATGAGGGATCAAGGAGCAGCAAAACAAATTATGGGCATGGAAGTACACAAAGATGGTAATGGTAAACTATGGTTGGAGTTCAGTATGAACATTGTAAAACCAATTTTTATCCCTCTTTCTTTCCATTATAAGTTTTCTTCAAGTATAGGGTTTGTTTATAAAGAAGAAAAGGTTATGTCTCGTGTAAGTTCAGTAGGAGGTCTGTTGTATGTGATGAAATGGTTAAGACCAGATGTTTCACATGCTAATGATGTTGTTAGATATGTGACAGAATTAGGTGTTGCAGTGAAATGGGTGCTTCAACATTTGAGAAGCACAAATGTCACCTATAATGGTTACATTGAGATAGTCTGTGATAATTGTAATGTATATTGTAATACATGTGTCTTGGATAGAAGGAGATCTATAACTAAATATGTTTCACAACACAGCTGTGGAAGACATGTTGGAGGTGGAGTGACCCCTTAGGAAATCCAAACTCGTGCAAGTCACACAGGCGAAATCATGAAACTATTTTTATTAGAGAAGTTGCAGTGGTGCTTGGCTTCTCTTAGCTTGTAGAAAAGGTGATGAACAAAGGAAGGAGAAAGGTATCAAGTTAATTGTTGTCAAGGTGGAGATTGTTAGGATTTCGTGACAATGAATTCCTCCAAGGATGGATCTGGATCCTATTATTCTGCGTTGGTTACAACTAAATAGACCAAGTTAGAATATGGATAGGGATTGCATTTAATATTCAGTTTCTTGTGTGAATGTATAAATTCATGTAAGCCCGTAGAGGCCAAAATGACTAAGTGTGAGTGAGCTGATGTAATCTCCATGATCTGAATAATAAGACAACCGATTCCTATGCTTGGTGGACGTAGCCCAACGTTTGGGTGAACCGCGTGAAATTCCTATGTCTATTATCTGTGTGTGATTAATAATTATCATTGTGAATTGTGATTTACGCATTGACAATTCTAACAATAATTGATGGTTGTAGACCTCATTTTAGGAGCATAGATGTTGCACGGATCCAATTGCAAAATAATATTAATCTTAAGCGAGTTGCAGAAAGAACATATCGGCTAAATTTGATGGTTTTGGATGATGTTTGGTCCAGATCAGATTTGGAAAACTTGTTGTTTGAAGCAAAAGGATACAAGACAATTTTCACAACCAAAGATGAGTCTACCTTTCCAATAAGATATGGTGCTTGCCGAAAGTATAAGATGCCTATGTTGGAGGATGCTCATGCCCTGTCACTTTTCTTCTTCTTGGCGTTTGGTCGGCCTTCTATTTCAACAACCGACGAAGAGGATCTTGTTAAACAGGTATGAATTAGACATGCTTAATCTCCCAACTATCCTAACGCATGTTACCAAGATACTAATTTTGCAATCAATTTTCAAATTCGCAACTTAAAAATGATGGTTTAGTAGAAGTCCGGCAAAAATTGTCAGTCACAGATTTATGCATATAAAGTTTAACTAGCACTATATTTTTAGGTTGCAACAGAGTGTAAGGGTTTACCACTTGCCCTCAAGGTAATTGGAAGTTGTTTAAGAAATGAGCCTCGACAATCTTGGGAAAGTGCCAGGAAGAAGCTTTCAAGGGAAGAATCTATATCACCATATTACAATGATAAAGTTCTTAATCGCTTGCAAATGAGTATAGATATCCTTGATGATGAACCAAAGGAACGATTTTTGGACTTGGGGGCATTTCCTGAAGGTAGAAAGTTTAGAGTAGATTCTTTATTGGACATTTGGGTATATGTCCGCGGGATGGAACCAGAGAATTCTTTTGGTGTCTTGTTGGAGATTGCAAAACGAAATCTCCTAAATCTCTCGACCGATCCAGGGTATGGAATTTTTTTACATTCTATTAAAAAAATCATTACTTAGCCTATCTTCATATATGTTTTTAAACTTGAATTATTTTGCTTGTGGAATCCTATCATACAGCATGAACTTTGGAGAGAAGTTGTGACTAATTAACATATGCTAAAATGTATAAAAGAAAGAAATTTAAAGCCCAAGTTTCTTTACATGATTTCCAAAAGAATTCAAAATCAGGAGGTTAAGATCAATTAACAAGTTCATGTCACACTAGAGATAAAAAGGGGCTTTTGAGTTCACCATTATTGTTTTAGCTAATACAACAAAAAATTGATTTTTTAGGAGGGGAGCCCTCGAATCTAGCGATGCCTCCAAGCTCTGTTTTTCGCAGCATGATATAATGAGGGCTTTAGCCTTGCATCTGGGAAGGCAGGATGGTATCATCTAGCATAAGAGGCTTTTCATGCCTTCCAAGGGGAATAATATTCCCACAGATTGGCTAAAGGCTCTCAAAAATCAGTCATCTGGGGCTGAGTTTCTTTCCATTCATACAGGTCAGGCCATTCCTTACACTTGCTTTCTTTCCCTTTCCCTACCAAAACATACATTGAGTATTTTAGTTCAATTCCCTATTCTTTCAAATTTATTAATGTATTCATTAAGAATTTTTATCAGCATATTATATTAACTTCTACATTTATAGGACATATAGGTGCAATGGCATAGCAAGATTGGTGTAAAATAGATTTTCCAGAGGTGGAAGCTTTAGCTTTATTTTTTGTAGGAAGTAAAAGTAAATACTGTCTTCCAACATTCTTATACACAATGCCAAAAATGAAAGTTGTTCTTATATACAACTATGGTTCAAAGCGTGTAATACTTCAGGGGTTTCCATGCCCTCCTTCAGTTACTTGGATTAAGTCTGTGCTACTAGAGAGGTTGATCATTTCTCCTCTTTATGAGGATTACAAATCCTGGGAGAGCTTGGAAAATTTGCATGTATGCCTTTGTGAGGGCTTGGGAAATATGACTTTATGGTACAAAGAACAAGTCTTAAACTTTCCAAAGATTGTAGAAATTAATTTTGATCACTGTAGTGATTTGAAGGAATTTCTAGGACAAATATGCAATTTAACTTCCCTCCAAAGGTTGTCTGTTACTAATTTCCATCTTATTCAAAAGTTACTTGATGACTTGGGGAGGTTGATGTCACTTAAAGAGTTGAGGTTCTATGCATTTCCAAGCTTGTCAATGCTTCCACCTACCATTTGCAAACTTCAACAACTAGAACTTCTTGATATTTCATTGTGCAAGTCATTGAAGGACCTTCCCATGGAATTTGATCAACTATCAAATTTAAAAACGTTGGACATGAGGGAGTTCTCAGGACTGAAGACGCTGCCTAAAGTATTAGCCAAACTCAGATCTTTAAGACATGTAATCTGTGATGAGAACAATGAAGGACAGTGGCAGTCTATCAGAACCTCTGCAATGCATAATCTCATTATTGATGTCGTCCAAGAATACTTCAATTTGGATTGGCTTTATGACTGAAAAAGTTCATGATACATTCTCTTGCGCTCTGAAACATCTTGAAGACAATACCAAGTGCTGATGAATAATGTATAATCTGAAAAGGGTTTATTCTCATATTGAATGATTTACATGTATTATAGCCTTAGAATTTGGTTTATCGATTGATGAGTGGTTTATATGTGTTCTCCTATAGTTGCAGCATAGTGAATTGAGTTGAGAATAAATCAATAATTCGTACAAAGCTTCAATCTTTTAGTGTAAAATTCATTTTTTTCGTGCTAAGATAGTGTTAGTGTTTTTTTCAAAATATGCTTATGTTATCGTATATCATGTGATGGTACTTGGTACTTAAAACACACTATATTATGTTATGATACTTAAAATACACTATATTAATCATTCTATGTATGCACAAGTTATAGCAATATATTAGGGATTCTATGTATGCACAAGTTATAGCGATATATTAGGGTGGGTTGACTTTAAAACACAAGAAAGAATGAAAGTTTGTGGATATTTGAATGCTCTTAAATGGGTTGAAATTTGAAAATAATTTAACACAAATCACTAATTGGTGACTTGTCTTTCACCTTTGCAAATAAAACTCACTTATAAAATTTTAAGTGCTGCAAATATTGAAGAAGGATTATTGCATGCATAATTATTTTCTTATTTTTTCCTTTTTGGGTTGGTATTATAAGATATTTAGACTATGGATACATAGAATAACACAAAACTTTCTATGTGGGTCAGTAAAAAATTATATTTTTAGAAGATTCTCTAACACATAATTCTCTAATATACAATTTGTCAAAATCATAGATAAAATATTAAAAAATTAATAGGATTATGAGCTATTAAATAATAAGTTAATGTTTTTTTTTACCAAGAACTCATCTTCCTAGGAAGTAAAGAAATAGGTTAATGGCCCAAGATCAAGAGGCATATAGTGAAATCCTACCCTCTTATGGACCACCAATGAGTTATCCCAAGTGGTGTGGTTTTCCTTGAATAAGGGTGATGAGTCGGCTTGCATTCATGGATAACAGCCAGTGATGGTTGTCTGCACTGCTAGTTGACAACTGAGTTATGATAGGTTTTCCCATTGTGGTAAAGTTAATGTCTCTTGAAGCCTCAACAAGTCCAAATAATTTATTAAATTTATGATTTCCAAAGGTTGTATCATTGATATACCATATCTGAATCAATATCAACACAATCCTTTAAGGGTTGCAAGAAAAACCATCATAGTGAGTTGTTTTCTACGAATTAGTATTGTGGATTGGTTCTTTTCAAGGGTTTTTTAAAGCACATGTGTTGACAACAACACTTTTCAACATCGCTTACAAGGGAAAAA
>ML820868.1:46470-72145 GCA_009831015.1 Picea engelmannii
TTTAGCAGTGGCTTCTGCTGTGATATTCTTCTTGCAGGCCATCATAATGGACATCTTTGAGAATCGGTCGACGACCACAAAAACACAGTCATTGCCATGCTTAGTAGAAGGAAGGTCTGACATGTAATCCATAGAGATAGATTCCCAAGGTTGACTGGGGGTAGGAAGTGGAGTATAGAGGCCTTGCTTCTTGATGGTCGGTTTGGCAATGGCGCAAGTAGTGCAGGACTTGATGTACTTCCCGACATCTTTTCGAAGGTTTGGCCAATAGAAATACTTTTGCAGTATTTCCATGGTTTTATCGACCCCGAAATGCCCAGCGACTCGACTGTAGTGCGCCTCCCAAATCATCTTGGCACGCTCGCTTGAAGGAACACAAAGGTGTCCCAAGTGACAAAGCAGGGCATCCTAGAGGTGAAAATTGCGAACTTGCTTTCCCTCCAAGAGTGTATTGATCCAGGTGGATATCAGTGGCCACCCACCTTTTCCAACTGGCTCAAAACAGTTTTCTGGCAATTTTGGCAATTTACTATTTTTAGCAGGTTTTAACTTTAGGGGCCATTTTGAGGGCCTAAATGAAGGTTTTTTGAGATAGGGGTTCTCAATGATAGATGAAGGCATGATTTATCCCCCAAAATGAATCTCCTCAACGATACCTTTCCAACGAGCTATCACACGCCTAAAATGGAGATCGTATGCAAAAGTTATGACCCCGGGAAGTTGATGTACTAACTTACCCAAATGGGGCCCACATGACTTTTGGCGCTTCATCTCCTAGGGTTAGGTTTTTGGATGCCAGAAAACTGTTTTGAGCCAGTCAAAAAAGGTGGGTGGCCACCAATATCCACCTGGATCAGTAGTGGAGGCCATCGAAGGAGATAGTGGAAAACTTGCAAAACTATCTCGAGTAGTAGGGTTTTGATCACAAAGAATCAAGATACATAGAGTAGTAGGGTTTTTAGATACAAAGAATTGTGATGGAAATGATGAATGAGAATTTGGATCCATCTATCCGATCAACGACTCCCTTAAATGTCAAGTTGGTTATGAATGAGGTAAGCAGATATGATGATTTTTGTTATCATTTATAACTATAAAAAGATCGCTTGTTTTGTGTATGCATACATTCATTCTACGTTTTAATGTTGATCAGGGATGATTTAAGGATGGAAATTTATTTTTAAATGTAGAAACCTTGGCGAATCTTACCAATCCTTCATATGCCAACCACAAAATGTTTTGCGATATTTTTGTAAAAATATTCAAATTTCTAAGGATTTTATATAGTTTGTATAAAATTTTGGCGATTTTTAAGGTAAAATTATTTTATCTTATAGAATTTGGGCGAATCACTTTTAGAATAATGAATCGTTTTTTGGGAAAAACCATGGAAAATTAACCCATGAGCGAAATTTAGCCCCTAAAATCATCCCTACATTGTCTATTCAAATTATGTGTTAACATTTCTGAGCTCGTATTTTATGTTGTTGTTAGTGAATCAATTCCAAAATTCACTTGAATTAGCACAGTTCATATATATTAATGTATATAGTATTGAAACAATATCGACATACAGTGGGATCCCTAGCCTTCTTCACCTACATTTCAGAAGGCTCTTCACCTACATTTCAGAAGGCGACAACGTCCCGTAGTGGAGACCATGGTTGGAGATAGTGGAAAACCTACAGAACTATCTCAAGTAGTAGGATTTTTATGACAGAGAATCAAGCAGTAGGGTTTTTATTACAGAGAATGTTCAAGATGGAGTCAAAACTGAAGAAATCACTTTTCATCTGTTCTTAGTTGAGGCTAGACAAGATTTGAGCCCTGCATCAATTGATGGCCATTGTCCAATGTTTCTAAGAGAATTTTCAAGGTATTATCCCTGCAATTTATCCCTTTCTATTAAATTTAGTATCCAAAAAAAAAACAACTCTTTTGTATTCAAAGGTTGAGCTCTGAATGATGGGACTGCCATGGTTTTTTCTCAACAATATGTTATTTCTAGTTTCCAGTATATGTATTGTGTCTAGAATTTCGACTCAAACCAAATAGGAGGTATAGTTGGGCCCTAATTTTTGTCTTTGCTCCATCGATCCCCTTTCAAATGTATGTGGAACCATTGTAGTATCATCATTCCAACACATCCTCAAATTGTATGTAGTAATCACTTCAATCCCATTCTTCCCTGATTGCTTTCCATCAGAATTCACAATGTCCACTTCAATCCCATTCTTCCCTAATTTCTTTCCTTCAGAATTCACAACATGGTGACTTCCAAGCTGAATTTGTTGTTCTTTGCCTCTTGGTGCAACCCTCTGCAATATTGTCTCAACATAATGAATATAATATTAATGGACTCTCTGCAATATTGTCTCAACAGAATGAGCATAAAATTAATACAATATCCATGAGCCTTCACATGAAGCTAAAGAGAGATTCTAGAATGGAGATCACCCTATGGGAGCCTCTGTTATTTCCCGACGATATCCTCAAGTATTACATCATATTATCGGCGGGCACTCCTACACAGGATTTGTGGCTCATCATGGACACAAGAAGTGATCTGGTGTGGGTACCCTGCACCATAAATTACAAAAGTGATTACAATGAGAAAAACAACATCTTAAGGAAGCACTTTTATCGAAAAAGATCATCCTTTGCTGAGCATGTAAAGTGTTCTAATCGAAAGTGCAAAGACCTGTTAGAGAGTCAGTGCATAAACATGAAAAAACACTGGAATACTTGTCCATAGTGTTCAATCTCATATGGCACCAGAAACACGACCGTGTGTATACTGAGTGAGACCTTAACGTTTCCATCAGAAGATAGAGGGGGACGAAAAATAAATGACTTCGGAGTAGGATATCCATTAGTTTCGTTCCAGAATTATGTTGGTTTTGTAGGATTTAATAGAGGATTATTGTTTATGCCTTCCCAACTACGTCGCTATTATGGTCGTAGATTTGCTTATTTCCTGGAATCTCAGAATAAGAGTAGAAAGATAGTGATTGATGACAAGGCCATCCCGAAGGATATTCCTTTGATTTACACTCCCTTTTTTATCAACCCCGTAGTATATTCAATTTACTTTAAAAAATATTTTTTTGGTCTCAAAGGGGTGAGTATTGATTGAAAATGCTTGACATTGTGCTCCACTTACTTGATATTTGAGAGCAGAGGAAATGGTGGAACCATAATATATTTAGGTTGTTCTATCAGTTCCTTTCATGAACCAATCTATAAGTAGATTGAATATGAGTTTGTTTATAATATTGGACACGGAAGATCTTATGATGTTGAAGCTGATGGTGGCTTTGGATTTTGTTACAATGTCTTTGTTGTGGGAAATATTATGTTCCCAGAGTTTGCATTCCATTTCAAGGGTGGCTTAGACATGGTATTGTTTGAGGAAAATACTTTCAATCATTGCAGGGATACTTACTTCTTGGCTATGGAGAGTGGTGGCACTTATATCCATGGAGATATTGTGATCTTAGAAAACTTATAACAGTTAAATTTCTATATGTTGCATGATACAAAGTAGAACCATTTGGGCTTCACTCATCGGGCCTACAAAATATTCAGCTAATTCATAGACGTAGCACTCTATCAAAATATAGGGTATGAATTTCTTATGAAAAAAGTTACTAATTCAGTCGTGATGTTGAAGGATGAATATGAAGATTTTGGGTTTTTTCGACCAACATAGTTTTGATCTAATTATAAAATAATTTCCCAACTTTCAATCATGTGTATAGGGATAGGAATCATGAATAATTTCCTAACTTTCAATCATGTGTATAGGGATAGGAATCAAGAAGCAGATTGCATGTTCAAAGCTAGATTGACATTGGACAGAGGTACATGGAAGATATTTGAAATGGTCCCAGATGTATTTTCAAGATGTCTTTTTAGAATGTTTTCACAACTCTTTGCTCCAAATATGAATAAGCTAAATCTAAAATGTTTTGATGAATAGTTTTTTTCTATATCATTTATTTTTCACAGACTTTGAAGAATTTGTATAGGCATGTATAATGAATAGATACTCAAACAAAATGTTATGATCATGTTATGCTTTTGTATGTGGATAAATTTTGATTCCTCCAAATCTGAATAGCTAGATCTAAAATGTTTTGATGAATAGCTTTTTTCTGATATCATTTCTTTTGCACATATTTTGTGAACATTATATAGGCATGTATAATGAACAGATACTTAGACAAAATGTGATGATCATATTATGATTTTGTATATTGATATATTTTGATCTCGTACAATTGGTTGTACATAAGTGTTTGATCGAAATATCAAAAATTGTTTAGTTTAATCATGGAGACTTTGTTTTTTAGGACAACTACTAGATACTGATTTTTTAATATGAAAACATAATTGTGTCTTTATGATCAGAATAGTTAGGATATAAGTGAGGAGAAGGCCACAGGCCTTTATCATTGTCATATCTTGTTTCTCCAAAAATTACTTTTATTTTTATTGGGAAAAACATGTATATATATAAAATAATTTATTAACTTGTTTGACATGGAGTTGATTGAAAAGTTGCCAAAATGTCTGCAAAAAGATACATTGGAGTTTCTTCCATTTCTCGACAGAATCTGGGATCCCTTACAAAGAAGAGCACTTGGGCAAGTTGATATGTTGGAGGTTCATTTAGTTCCCAGCTGAATCTGGGAGCTCCTGCAACCATCCCAAGTCAATACATTGGAGTTTCGTCCAATTCCCAGCTGAATCTGGGAGTCCCTGCAAAGTGAATCACCAACCCAATTCGATATGTTGGAGGTTCATCCAGTTCTTGGCTGAATCTTGGAGCAACATCATACTTGAAAACCTCTTTAAAACCAAGTGTTTTAAGGAATGCATATCATAGACTTCATCTAGAAAAGTTTTAACATCAACCAGATCCCCAAGATCATCTGGAACATCATCGATATATTCATCTGATAACACGTTAAATGTGACAACATGGGACTTCCAGTGCACTACAAATTTTTGAAGGTGCTTAAACGTTCCAATGGACTTTGGATCATTAAAAGGTTAGCATCAATATTCAACTCCTTTAACTACATTGGGGCCTACAATGTTCACATTTTCAATGTGGGTTTGAGCCTTTCCATGTCAACTCTTTGGCATTGTGGTATACAAAGACAACACTGAAGAGCAATGTTTTTTTTCAATTTGAATAAAAAACAAAACAACATTTCTGTCAAGAAATAACATGACTAGTTGAGATTCATTTTTCCAAAGTGTTTCCAATTCTCCCCCTTGTATACATAAAACTCACAAATTATTTACTAAAATCTAGGAAGGTAGGGAGGAAAACGGACATGAATACCAACATAGCCATACTAGTTGTGGTGACTGCTTAACACTAAATATACTTTCCACACTACAACCTTCAGCCTTAAGCATATGCAATCTACGCATATTAGTTGATATTTCAAAAGATTCTTCAGAGCCATTTGTGTGAACCATGCTAATTCCACGCACCTAGATTGTTCACTCATAGATGTTAGGAACAAGATTGATATTTTTGCAAAGTGTATTCAATTCAAGACATGAGAAACACAAGTTTGACAACACAACCCTATTTTGAAAGTCGATCGAAAGATTCAAAATACGTACATAATGTCATTTGAGCACCAAAGCCGATGCAGAGTTTCTTGGAAGCGGAACCATAATCTATGTAGGTGGCTAATAACAACGTAATTTACTAATTTCTTGGTCCTTGATTCATATTTTCTATTGTGTTTTTGATTTCATGCTCTAATGTTTCCCTTCAATAATTTCATCCATCTATATTTCAATACTTTAATGCAATAGTATTCCATTGATGTAATTTCAACGCTTTCAACCATACACATAGCTTCCATTAAAGCAATCATTGATCAAGAAATATGTAAAGTACAATGGTTCTCTGATTTTTACTTGTGTCGGTATGTTCATTGCTCAGATCAATAAAACTAGGGAAAAAAAGGACGACACATGCTGTAATTATGGATAATAGTGGAGATTTGGCTATGCTAAGGATTTTCCTAGAAGGAGAGATAAATCACTTGCTTTGCTTATTAAAGAAATATTAAAGGAATGGATTAGATTGCCAATTATGAATCTGCCAATCATGAGAAAAAGTTGTTTGACATTTTTGACATGATTATTATATTTTCTCCTTGTATGATTATTGATTCATTTTTCTGTTAGTGTTGGAAGATATGGCTTTAAAGTCGGAATCATTGAGGTTAGGCCATGTAACCTACCTTTTTCAAGTCAAAGTAAATATTTCACACGATCTAACTTTTTCTATATCATGTTCGTGGTGTTTTCTAGTATAGCTTTGTAAGCAATTGTGAAGGTTTACAGTTCTAGGGTTTACCTTTAATCTTATTAGCACTTCCCATAGCTTCATTGATTCAATAAAATGTCTTAAAGGTATATTTTGCTAATTGTTTTTAGTGAGAGTTCGCCATCTTGGTAATTGGGGCAGCCTGAGCAACCCCGAGAATGCATTTCAAAGCTATGGTTTGTAGGGTTTGTGAAAATTATACTTTGTTTGAACATGTTACCTTGTCTTTGATACTCGATTTGTTTGTGATTCTAAAATTGATGCTATGACTAGGGTTTACGAGAGTCTTAGGTTTCTTAGTGTTGAGAATTAATGAAAATTGTGTAATGGTGCCCTAGAATCTCCAAAATATTGTAAGAATATCCAATAATTTAGCTTGAAGGGTTCAGTCCCTTTGGGTTGTAAAGATAGGTGAGAATTGTGTGACACTTATTATCTCTCTACTCTAGCATATATATCAAAATTGCTTCTAAGATGGAAGACTTGCTAGGAATCAATGATGAAAATAAAAGTTGCTTTCTATTTTATTTCATTTTCATAACAAATTATGATTCAATTGCGTAGAAAATAACTTTATATGATATCTAGAATTATAAAAAGTAGAGATTTAACATCTTTTGTTGTTGCCATATACTTGAAAAAGTTTACTATATCATTCACTTCTCTATATTACCTTTGTTTCATTGTTTGTTCTCTTATTAAATATATGATAGTTATAAAACATATGTTACTTTCTTTTTTTCGAAGTTTCTTTTCCCTCACTTTGGAGGTATGCTAATTATTGTTAGCGTTTCTAATAATAAACATTTATGAAGGTACAAATAACATATTTTTATAATTGTGGGTCATCTTTAATTGTAAATGTTATTAATGTGATGTTAAATATTGTTTATCATTATTAAATAATGTTGATAATACATTGTAATATAATTAATGTTTTTTTCCTCAAACGTCACAACCATAACCATATTATTATTGCTTTTATTAGTATTCTTAATACAAATAATAAAAGTATTATAATAACTGCATACTTAACCATATAAACTATATGGTCATCCATGCTTTGAGTATGATGTGTTTGGCATGTGTTCATATGCATATGCTAATTGTTTTTTGTGGTGTACATACTTATTTAAAGTATTTGATATACATTTGTACTAAATATGTATATATATTTTAGGTGGTTGTGTAATTAACATTCCTATTTATATTATTTATAATAATATTATTTATAATAATAGGAGATTTATTAAGGATTTAGAAGGATTAAATATTTTTAAGATATAAATATTTTTCATTTTTTTTTTAAATAAAACAAAAAATTTATTAAGGATTTAGAAGGATTAAATATTTTTAAGATATAAATATTTTTCAAACTTTTTTATTATAAAACTATTTGTAAAAAAATAAAACAAAAAATTATAATAGTTATAGTTGAAAGGTGTATTCACGGATTTTGAATAGAAGATTTTTCCTTCTGTAATTAATATGGTGTTTTAGGTCACAAGTTCAAATCTAGAGGGGAGTAGGGTATGTATACTTCCATAGACTTTACCAGTCAAATCGTTGGACGAAAGGATCCCTTGTCCCACAAACAAGGAGATCTCATACACTAGTTTGGTGTGTGGCTTCACCGTGACCTTAAAAATAGATTATTATTATTATTATTAAAGTGAGATGGTCCGTTGACTCTACTGAAATATACTCTCACAAATTTGCTATTCTTCTTGCTTTACCAAAGAAGATGAATAATTGAAAGGTATTTTGAGTGAACACTCTTTTTCAAAATAATTCTCATTTACCGAATATATTGACAGCAGGAACTTTGAATTTTCAATTAATTACGAACCTACAAAGAATTGAAGATCATTTGTACCAAATGAAAGGGGCATCTTATTTTGAAACATTTGTACGGGGTGAGAAGTAACTCTGATTTTGTAAAGAGTAACTTGGTAAGCGGATAAATTTATTATTTTTAGGAAATTCTCAATATTCATAATTTCAATTAATTAATGGGATATCCATCATGAAAGTTCATGTAAATTCCTGAATTTTTTTTTTTAATGAATAGGGTTAAAGGTTAGGTGTTTTTGAATATTATTTAATTTTTTTTAGTAATTTTATTAACGATTAGATTAGTGGGGATATTGAGTATTTATTGGATATTAACGATTTGCTAAAATTATCTTTAAATTTTGGAATATGATTTAAAATTGATTTTGATTGGCTAAGAGTTGATCTTCTTCACATGTGAAGAAACACGTTAATGACCAAAGATCTAGAGGCATCTAGCAGGATTATAAACCACCATTAGGTTATCTTAGATAACTAAATTTTATTTACATATGGTGATATTGCTATACACCAAAATCTTGATATTGTATCAATAAAAGCTAAGTAGATAATCTTAAATTTTATAAAAAAAATTCTTAGTTTAAAAAAAAATCATTTAAAAATTAAAACATTGAAATTAAAAAAAAAAAAAAGATTTTGAGTAACCTAAAAGATGAACTTTAAACCCCCCCAAAGAATATTAACTCACTCCTTTTCTAACACAACTTGTTATATATGGTATAAAAAATGGCATATCAACTCACTCCTTTTCTTAAGTAACTTGTTATATATGGTATATATTTTTAGATTTTGACTAAAGATAATTATTTTTATTGAAATTATGTTGAAAATTAGTGATTCGAAACTTCAATCTTTTATTCTACTTAATCTTAATTGGTACTTCTACAGAATCAACTGCATTCTACACCTTTACTTTTCCTATCTCACTTGCGTCTAGACTGAAACTATTTCTGTTGGGTATGGAACCGTGTTTAGCAATTGTTACGAGGAAAATCTCTCTATGACTAGGGGCAAACCACAATAGACGGAATGACACCCAGAAATCAACTATAATCTAAAGTATGCTATATAAATGAAATTCTAACAAGAGAAGGCTAGAGGCCTATCTCATCCAGACATCCGAAGAAGACCACCATTGAGCATGCGACAACCAAGATACACAAGCATGTGGTAATGATATATAATGTTAGCATAAATCAACATAATCCATTAACATACATAACAAATACGCCCATGGAAAGAAATACAAGTATTTTCAAGATATCAATTGGACGAGAAAATAGTATTTCTATTAATGTAATCAACAAAAGTACATAGGTGACAAACTTTTGCAATGAAACATATTGAAACCGAGAAACTAAGTCCCTCCAATTGGGCCTCCACCACTTCAATCCTCCACAAGGAAATATCACAAGTAGGAGTCAATTAAGTTCTCCATCACAATATAGGAAGAGCTTGGGGGTTAAACACAAGAAGTTTAGACTTTCAAGGACAAAGGGATACAGACTTAATTGAGGTGAAATTTCTCTAGAGTGTCTTTGCTCTCAATGTTGAATTATTGAATTCTCAAGGCTTGGATATGGTTCAATTTATAGCCTCCAAATGGAATTGAAGGGTTGAGTTAGAGAGTTTCTAGTATATGGAAGGTCAAGGATCATGGATCACGTGACATGGCATGGAAACCTGACACATTTTTTTAATTTTTGAGCACCAAACCCGATGTACGCGGGCTATAATGGAGCATCTCGTGTATACGTGAGTTGTATAACTGCTAGGTCACATACATGTAGAAAAATGTGTATTTTTAGCTCTAGAGTGAACAAAAAATGGGAAATGAAGTTTGCAGAGGGAAATGGAAGGCCACGAAAGCAAGATGCATGGAGTGTGGAAAAATATGCTATAACAGATGCTCCCTAATGTGTGAGGTCAAAGGAGTATCTGGGATGGTCGAAATGCATTATAATTCCTAGAAGTGGAGTAATGAAGACTCAACTAGAAGTACTAGTTACACATGAGATTATTACAATTCATATTGACTTTGTACACATGGCTACCAATCCGAATTACACCACAGATCCATGTGGATATATATCAACTAGTTGTTCATAACTATGAATAGGCAATACAAAGTGGGCATATGCCATAGGTTGTCATAGTCACGAACAAGGCACAATTGAGTCTAGTCTCAAAATCAATCGAAGATATTTGTATATAATGGAGTACAATCTAATCTTCCATTATCACTGAAGTCATATAGGTATTGCTCTGATGAAAGACAACAACAGATATGGGTTCCTGCTACTGTAAATTGAAGGTCTTCTACACTATCTTCTGAAGGTGAAAGTCCACATTATGTGAATAGAGGAGTTGAATTCGAACATAATGAGACTTCATTCAAGTAGCGTTCATTAAGGTATATCGTTAAGAAACACGAGGAAACCCATCGATAATGAAAGTAGGTGTCAAGGCACCGAATACATTCAACAAGTGTGAATAAGTGTGTTGAGGTCGAACATTTGAAGAATCCATCGATCAGGAGACATTGATGTATTCCCAACTGTCGATGGCGAGAGAACCTACCACCAATGACTTCAAGCCTCTAGGTACTCATAGGACTCTAGATCTCGATTCCAGAATAGATGAGTTGAAGTTGATGGAAGGAGACCCACTGAAAGGAGAGCATTAAGGACTCTCTCATCATCCAGCACAAGGTACAAAGCAATAGATTGATAATTAGGAGGAGTTCAAATGAATAGGATGTTCATGAACCAACGACCATGTTCATCTCTCGCATGCACCAGATGCAAATAGTACACAAAAGAGACTCTCTACATAGTAGCCAATCAGGAAAGACTATTGACAAAGGAGAGGAAACCACCAATAGGTATAATGGAACCCAAAACACTGAACGAATCCCAATGTGTGAATAGATTTCTTGTCATCGAACACAAGGGAAACCCCCCAGTTAGTGACCAATGAGGAGATGTCATATGTTGGGTTCAAGGTTACCTACCAATTATGAAAGTAGGCCCAAGGTGCAAGGTAGGATAACAAATTCATGCGATTTTGAGATTCACTAAGGGTATGGCCGACATGCAAAGTCAAGATTTTTGAGGAATGGACGACATAAGCTGATACTTCCTTTAAACAAGAGCATGAGAGAGATGGATAAATCAAGAAACATAGACTTAACATTGATCATTGACGAAATTTTGAGATGTAGGAAGCATCGAAAAACTCTCCATAGGGACTGGAAGAATAACCAGTTGGAGGAGTAGACTCTAAGTAATGAGCTCAACTTCCTAAGGTCATGCTAAACCCAAACCTTGTATGAAATGGACTTAAGATTTTTTTCTTTGTTCAAAGGAAACATGATTGCTGCCGATGGAAGATAATATTCTTTTCTCACCCGTCTTTGTTTTCTTTTTCATAGTCAAAGAAATGCTATAATATAGGAGCGGAAACGAGTGTCGTGAATAAGAAACTAGTTCCAAGCAGTGGAACATACCTATGGTCAATGCAAGGGAATGCATGAGGGGCATGGACACTCAGGGGGATGTTTCCTCTACAGGTAAAGGGTGTCAAGATACAAAGCATATATGAAAGGCACTACTTGGCTAGTGATGAGAATTGTTGAGGCAAGAGGCTTATAACAAGAAAAAGAGAGTCAGCAATAGGCTCAACAATGCAAGTAGGATAATGGGATGCAAATACAACTTAACTCAACAAGTGTCCTTTTTCATAGATGTTAGTCCCCTAGGCTCGAAAAAGTATAAAATAATACCCAGGAGAACTCTTCTAGCCAATGGTGACTAGAGTATTCTTTTTTCATAAGTAGTCTACTTGGTCTGGAAAAGGGTTAAACTTATACTAAAATAGATGTCCTTTCAAAACCATTTAATGAGTGTGAAAGAGACAAGTTCACTCGACAATATTTTTTGTTTTTTCGGGAGTCAAAAAAGAGCTTAACCAAGACTCAGGGATGTTTTTCTAAGAAACATATCATGGGGGAGGCTAGGGCTCCCATGCAGGACTTCTAGCGAAATCCAACAACTCACTAGTAGCTGACACAAGCTTAGGAGAACCCAAATCATTCTAAACAGAGGAGGATAGAGTACTTGCAGAGGATCCTTCATCTACAATACATTGATTGTAACGTCCCTGACCATCCACCTATGCCAGGCAATGCTACCCAACAACCTTATATTTTCCAAACTAGCTCTGATACCATTTTGTAACGTCCCTGGCTGGCCATCCACCTCTACCTGGCAATGCTACCCAACAACCTTATCTTTTCCTAGCTAGCTCTGATACCATTTTTATGAATTTATATGCATGCATATCTAACTCAAATTAATAGTTACACCATTATGTTCATGCCACTTATTCATGCGGAAATAATCATTAAAAACATACTAATAATATATGCATACAAAGGACATATTCTAACCATACACAGATTAATGCAGAAATAATAGCAAGCCTACACATAAATCATATATGATATATCCAGGCACTACTCATCAATTATAACACATGTACAGTTACACAACATACAATCAACAGATATTTGGTACTTATCTTTTAATAGATGACCACCAACTATGTGCATAACTCCCACAAACCTCTTAGCCTTAGACCACACTGCTCATCATGCTCAGTAGTGGGTCACCCCCAAGCTGGGACTAAACTCCACTGTGCAAGGGATTCTTAGGCTAGGCAAGGACAACAGAAGAGTCACACAGGTCAACATTAAGGATTATCTCCCAAGGCCAACTCACACTAACATCTTACAACCTCTCATTCCCCACATGCCTGTCCCACCCCAGGAAGTGTGCCCCTTATCTACTCAACAGTCCTTCAACTGGCCCACTTCCCTTCTAGGGCTTCAACAATAAGTCAGACAAGAATTTTTCAAGCACTATGGATGTAGTTGGGCTCCCTCTAGGAAAACACTTCCCCAACAACCTCTCTCACTTGGAGAGAGTTTCTTGCAGGCCTGATAACCTTCTTCTTCAATCCACGGGCCTGACAACCTGCCTCTTCAAACCACAGGCCTGACAACCTGCTTCTTCAGTCCAACTTCTAAGTCAATTCCAAAAAAGGTGATGGAAACAACAAAGCTCAGTAAAGAACGGATGAGGGCAGCAAGCCACACTCATTCGAGGAACTATGTGGGCTGTAACAATAAATTGTTAAGGCACGATACGACGAAGGCAAGGTATAGCATGCGTCGACTTCACAGGAGACACACGAGATAACACAAGTAGGACTGCAGGATTCCAAAGGTGCATACTAGATACAGAGGCGATGATGATGGAGAACTAGTTCAATGCATGAATCCTTGGTGAATCAGGAAGGGTGACAGACTTCTAGAGAATCCTAAGGGTCGTGAGGAAACTCAAAACTGGTCCCAACGCAAGGATGGGGAACAATGCCAAAATCAGAAGCGAACCCCCAACGAGTTGGCTTTCCCAACTATAAAATGCATGTGCCCAAGTTGACACATGTCTTCCTAAAGCCGCATAATTTCCACTTAGCACTCATTCCCCTTTTTCCCAGTAACTTAGGATAACACGTCTTATGTCAACCATAGCCTTTGGGAGATAATAATAAAATATTATTCCCTTAGAGGTAATCTCTCTAGCTTAGCGCCCTCCCTTACCCTACCTAGTTGAGTTTAGTCCCCCATAACTCTTTCTTCGTGGTCGGTCTACATGCAACAATGTAATTTTATTAATGATATGTGCATTTACACATACAAAAATCAGGGTCATGGCCTTAAGCATCTAGACTCTCCAGCCTAATAAAAACATAAGTCTTCATCTTATAAACACTTGGCTCACTAGCCTATAAACATAATTACAATTCAGCAGGGGCTCAGCTTTGGGGTGTTACAATCCCCTCCCCTTATTTTTGCACTGTCCTCAGTGCAACTTACTTACTCAACAACAACAATATTTCCAAAATCTTCAAAAAGATGTGGGTACTCTACCCGCATAGCATCGTCATGCTCCCATGTTGCATCCTTAGGACTGCACCAGGTCCAATGGACTTTTACAAGCCCTATGGATTGATTTCGAAGATGTTTGCTTTTCCAGTCCAGTATATGCACCAGATGCACCTGAAAAGCGCTTTCCTACTCCACCTGAATCACATTCCAATCAATAACATGATTAGCATCAGGTACATATTTCTTAAGTAATGACACATGAAATACATTATGTATAGACATGGATGTAGGAAATGCAAGCCTATATGCTACTGGACCAATCCTCTCTAGGATTTCAAATGACCCACAATATCGAGCTTCCAACTTTGAACAATTTCCCAACTTCAAGGAACTTCTGTTGGCCTTCACTCTCAGGAATACATGATCCCCTACTTTAAATTCTCTATGAGTTTTGTTCTTATCAGCATAACTTTTTTTCCTGTCTTGGGCAGCCTTCAAATTTTGCTTAATCTTCAACATTTTTTCTTCCATTTCCTTGAGCAACTCTGACCCAACCACTGCCCTATCAGCTGGGTTGTCCCAACTTTTGGGGGTGTTGCACTTTCTGCCATAAAATGCTTAAAATGAGATCATCTTCAGGGATTCTTGATACCCATTGTTGTAGGAAAATTCTACCAAGTGTAGATAATCTTCCCATTTATATGGTTTGTCCATCACATACATCCTTAGCATGTCCTCTATCACTTGGTTCACCCTTTCTGTTTTCCCATCAAACTCAAGATGATATGTTGTGCTAAAGTTCAATTTTTTTTCGAACCCTTTGAATAACGCCTTCCATAACTTTGATGTAAAATTCGGGTCTCTGTCAAACACAATTGTCTTGGGTATACCATGCAAGCGTGCTACTTCCCTCATATAAATATCATCAACATTAGTTGCTTTATTAGTAGTATTCATAGGAATGAAATGGGAAGCTCTAGTAAGCTTGTCCAACATTACCATGATTGCATCATGTTGCTTGATTGTTTTGGGAAATTCCATGATGAAATCCATTGTTACAACTTCCCATTTCCACTCAAGAATGGGTAATGGTTGTATTAAACTAGTTGGGTGTCTATGCTTGGCCTTTACCCTTTGACATTCCAAACATTTGGCAATAAAATCAACAATCTCCCTCTTCATGCCTGGCCAATAATATTGGCTTTTGACTGCTGAGATTGTTTTATGATATCTTGGATGTTCTTCATAAGGTACATTGTACATTTCTTTTAAAATCACACTCCTCAATTCAGAAGAGTTGGTTACATAAACTCAGTTTCTGTACAAAAGGATTCCATCAATTCCCAATTCATAATCCTCAACCTTCTGTTGCATTTTACATTGCTGCAATTTTGTTACCAATTTCATGTATCACAAATATGATTTTGCAGCCTCTACAAATATGTCTTTCAAATCTGATTGGTACATGCTAATGGTTGCAACATGTAACTCATGCACTCTTTTGTTGAGTGCATCAGCCACTTTGTTCTATTTCCCCTTGATATGATTTATATCAAAGTCATATTCACTGAGAAACTCTAACCATCTACTTTGCCTCACATTTAGAGTTGGTTGATCAAACAAATACTTCAGACCATTATGGTCTATCCTCAACTCAAGCCTCTTTCCCATGAGTTAGTGCCTCCACTTCTTCAAAGCATGTACTATGGTTACCAACTCGAAATCGTGAGTGGCATAGATCCTTTCATGCTCCTTCAACTTCCTTGATTCATAACATGCAAAAAAAACATTTTCACTAAGGACTCCACCCATTCCTTCTTTACATGCATTTGTGCATACAATGAAGTCTTCATTTGGATTTGAAATCCTCATAATTGGAGCACTGGTTAACAATTTCTTCAATTGTTGGAAGCTTCTTTCACTTTCTTCTGCCCATTGAAATTTCTTCCCCTTCCTTTGCAAGGAAATGATGGGGTGAGCTATTCTCAAAAACCCTGCAATGAACCTTTTGTAGTAACCATCTAGACCCATAAAGGATATGACTTCTATCAAATTCTTAGGTGTTTTCCACCCTTTAATGGCCTCAATATATTCAGGGTCCACTGCTATCCCTTCTTCAGATATGATATGTCCCAAGTAGTGAATTATATTTTGATAAAATGAGCACTTGCTCAATTTGGAATACAATTGATGCTCTCTCAGCACTTGCAAAACCATCCTCAAATGATGCTCATTCTCTTCTTCTGACTTGGAATATACAAGGATGTCATCCAAAAATATGATGAAAAACTTGTCTAAATATTCTCGGAAAAAACCATTCATTAAGCACATGAAAATAGTTGGTGTATTTGACAACCCAAATGGCACCACTGTGAACTCATAATGACCATACCTTTTCTTGAAGGTGGTCTTTCTAATATCTTCCTGTTTAATCCTTACCTAATGGTATCCTCACCTGAGATCTATCTTTGAAAATATTTTTGCGTCCTTCAATTGATCAAAGATATCATCAATCCTTGGCAGAGGATACGTGTTATTTATAGTCACTTTATTCAACTATCTAAAATCAATGCACAATATTAATGTCCCATATTTATTGTTCAAGAACAAGACTGGGGCACCCCAAGGTGACACACTTTGGCGTATATACCCCTTCTTCAGAAGTTCTTCAAGCTACATTAGAAACTCCTTTAGCTCTGGTGTACACATTTTGTAAGGAGTCTTTGACACTGGAGTTGCTCTAGACATTAAATTTATAGAGAAATCAATATTTCTCTTTCGGGGTAATCCTCGTACCTCCTTGAACACATCTTCAAAATCTTCCAGGACTGTATGATCTTCCAAATTTGGCACCTTATCCTTAGGTGCTTCTTCCATATGAGCTACAAATATTTGACAGCCTTTCCTGTAGCATTTCTTCAGCTGCATTGCTGAAATTTATCTGATAATCACTGCCCTAGGAATTCCTTGGAATGTTCTTTGATTTCCTTTCTCATCTAGGCAAGTGAATGCCTTGTTATGAAAGTTTAATATGGAACAGTGTTGGTCTAACCAATCCATACCAATTAGGAAGTCATAAGAACCTAAAGGCAAGATGTTCAATTTTTCCCTTGTGCTCAGTCCATTAGTGTCCATAAGACATGACTTAACCATCTCATTTACTTTTCTTTTGGCTCTGGTAGCTAGCTACACCAACCAATAATTTTCGTGCTTGCTTCTTGGCAAGTGAAAACTTTCCACCATCTTAGGATATATATAACTATGACTAGCTCATGAATCAATTAAAATAGTAATGGTTTGGTTCTTGATCCTACCTTCCACTTCAATCATATGTGATTGATACTCTACTTGCTTATTGTCTAGGGCTTCATAGATCCTTGGTACATTTATGCCCATGTCCCCCACTATTTCCGCTCACTGAACAATGTGAACAACTCTCACTTTTGTCACTTTTTTTAGGACAATTTCTAAACATATGATCTCCTTTACAAACCCAACATTGAACATGTGGCTTCCTTGGCCTTTGACCACCTATCTCAATCGTTCTAGGTTCTCTAGAATTTTTCTGCCCTTGAGGATTATTTCTGAAGAATGGTGACTTAATTCCCTTCTTCCTCCGATCCATATTGAATTTATTCTTGTCTTCCCAAGCTTTTTGGAAAGTTGGCCTTGTTTTTTGCTGATCATATAGGCACTTAGCTTGCCTTATGGTCTCCTCCAATGTTTTGGGATCATCATATTGTATTTTGTGACTAATGGATGATGGAAAACCACTCAAGTACCTTTGAATCTTAATTGTCTCATCCTTGATGAAAGAGACATAATTCAACAATTATAAAAACCTTCTTTCATACTCATCAATGGACATACTTCCCAGCTTGAGTTCAAAGAACTCTTTCATTTTCTTATCATAGTACCTCTTAGTCAAGTATTTCTTTTCAAAACACTTCTTTAATTCCCTCAAAGTAACATTTTTCTCATCAATGTAATGCACCTGCACCAGATGATCCCACCACATGGATGCCTTTCCTTTGAGTTGATAGATGACGATTCTTCCTTCTGCATGAGAAGAACAATTATGCAATTGAAAATACTTTCTCGTGCCCAACAACCATGCCTCTGCATCTTCATCCTTCTTGCGCTCCTCATCAAATGTAGGAGGTTTGATTTTGTTTATTTCTCCTCATAGCTCATCCACCCCAGACCTCTTATGTTTCCTAACAGGGGATGGACTTGAGTTGCCATGTGCTCTCTTATTGGAATGCCTCAGGGAGTGTTGGTGATGTCTTCTATCACTTTTTGTTCTTCTGTAACTTCCTAATTTTCTTGAGCCACTCTCCTTATTCAATTTATTTTCTATTATTTCCAGGCTCTACATCAACTTTATGTTGAATTCTCCCTGTTGCTCCTTGGATTTCATGAGATTTTTGTTATCTGCTCGGTGAGTTTGGAAATCTTTCTGCAACTTTTTAATGATTTTCATCATGCCCGCATCTTTATCTATTTCTTCTCCATGCCCATTGGGGTTTGTCCCTTCAACTCCCAAATGGACATCCATTCCTCTAGCTTCATTTTCTGAACTGTAAGCATCATGTGCCTCCCCCATTTTTATACACTATGCGACAACTCGATTCAGTTTTGACAATTATTAATTCTGCAAAATGTGCAGTCAATTGAATTTTGTCTGGCTAATAGGGTTTTAAAAAAAATTACAGAATAAACCAATCTGATTCAATAAAAGAAATATTAGATTTCATTTTTAGCGGGTCTTGGTCAATCAAGAACCCCTCGGGATTATATCTCTAAGCCCCACTCTATTCTGCAAAAAAATTTAGGGCGTTAGCCCCTTTTCTTTTTCCCTTGGTTCGCATGGGACCACGGCTATGACCCAGTGATAATGATTTGGGCGCTTATCCAGAGTGTTGAAAATTTGGGTTCCAGAGCTTCATAGGTTTCCCTTTTTCTGTGTGTCCCAACATCACAGAACAACGAACTCTAGAACGCGTGAAGAACGGTGGATCTACGGTCCACATTCCTTGCTCGAATCTACGGTGTATAAGAGCTTAAAAACTCTGGGCTTCGACAATATCCAAAGCATATCACCATAAATATCCCAGAGTGTCGTATTGGAGAACTCATGTAGTGGGGTGGATCAATGTTCCTTGGCTTCCCAGCATCCAACAATTGATATTTACTTCAGAACTTTGGTGCTGCGGTCTTCGAGAGTTCACAACCCACGCGACTCCACTTTTCCCCGAAGTGGCTATCATCCGCAGGTTCTTAACTCACTGTGGCACACATCCCATGTGTCTGCATTATCCTTGGTGACGTCAACATGACCACGTCACTTTGGAACTTTGAGACTTCAGGAATTGAGAATATTTTAACTTAGCACACCCCCGTTTCTCCCGAACGCCAAATTCCCAAACAAACCGATCTTTTGACATGCATCTCCTTCGATGAACGGTCCGGATTGTCTCTAGACTTTAGGACTTCGGGAGTTCTTTACTCAGCATTTCTTGCTTCCTCCCAAAGTACAAGATCACTGAATATGGGGATCGTCTCACACGTGTCCCCTGCTTGGATCGACAGAAAAGAATTGCACGAAGTTCGCTATGTCTTCTCTACATGTGATTGAGACTTGTGACCTCAACTTAACCTTTGGGCGCTTATCTCACTTTTCAAGATCGACAGTCGTGTTTTAATGAACCGTGAATATCAACGACCAGGAGTGATTGCGGAAACTCAACTTTTTCATGCTTTAATTTCCTTCTTGATCTCCACAATGCGAAGATTCTCGTCTGTAGTGGGATCGATATCCATCGTTGATCTATTGATCTATAAAGATCAATAATCCCAAGGGATTGCAGAGTCTCAAATTGCTCACGCTTTAATTTCCCTCCCGATATCCGCAATGGATCCCCATCGTCGATCTCCCTTCAATGATATCTAACGGTCGTGACTTAATATTCGCTTGATCTGATGACTTATCTTGATCTCACCCAGATCTAACAACCCAACACTATGAATGTTGTGATTTCTTTCCATGTGGCCATTTCTTAAACTTGTTACACCTCCTTTGTTTCTGAACACAATCCAAGTATTCTTTCAACACCTTTCTGGCACTTTGTACCTCAAAATTCTCTAGAATTTCTACATCGAATTTCTCGTTCATGGCCCATTCAGGTTCCAGGTAGAAACCATGGCTCTGAACTTGAGTTTTGTCCATTTTGAAAACAATTCTTTTCTGAAACTTTTGCTTCAGTTTCCACTAACATGGCCCATCCAGGCTTAGTGTTGAAACCATGGCTTTGATACCATTTTGTAATGTCCCTGGCCATCCACCTCTGCCATGAAACACTACCCAACAACTTTATCCTTTCCCATCTAGCTCTAATACCATTTTTTAACATCCCCAACCATCTACCTCTGCCAAACAATGCTACCCAACAACCTTATATTTTCCCAACTAGCTCTGATACTATTTTTATGAATTTATATGCATGCATATCTAACTCAAATTAATAGTTACAACATTTTGTTCATGCCACTTATTCATGCAGAAATAATCATTAAAAACATACTGATAATATATGCATACAGACGACATATTCTAACCATACATCGATTAATGTAGAAATAACAACAAGATTACACATACACTATATACGATATATCCAGGCATTACTCATCAATTATAACACATGTACAGTTGCACAACATGCACTCAACAAATATTTGGTACTTTTAATAGATGACTACCAACTGTGTGTAAAACTCCCATGAACCTACCAGCCTTAGACCATGATGCTCATCATGCTCAATAGTGGGTCACCCTTGATCTGGGACTAAACTCCATCGGGCAAGGGATTCCTAGTCTAGGCAAGAACAACAAGAGAGTCACACAAGTCAACACAAAGGATTATCTCCCAGGGCCAACTCACACTAACAGCCGACAACCTCTCATTCCCCACATGTCTGTCCCACCCCAGGAAGTTTGCCCCTTCTATGCTAAACAATCATTCAATTGCCCCACTTCCCTTCCAGGGCTTTAGCAACAGGCCGGATAGGAATTCTTCGAACACTATGGTTGTATTTGGGCTCCCTCTGGGAAAACACTTCCCCAAAAACCTCTCTCACCTGGAGAGAGTTTCTTGTAGGCCTGACAACCTACTTCTTCAGTCCACGGGCCTAACAACCCGCCTCTTCAAACCATAGGCCTGGAAACCTGCTTCTTTAGTCCAGCTTCTAAGTCAAATCCCTAAAAGGTGATGAAAACAACAAATATCAGTAAAGAACAAACAAGGGAAACAAGCCACACTCAATCGAGGAACTATGTGGGCTATAACAACAAACCTTTAAGGCATGGTATAGATCAGGCAAGGTACAGAGTGTGTCGGCTTCACAGGAGACACACGGGATAAATCAAGTACGACTGCAGGATTCCAAAGGTGTGTACTAGATACAAAGGCGATGATGATGGAGAACTGGTTCAATGTGTGAATCCCTGATGAATTGGGAAGGGTGAAAGACTTTCATAGAATCGTAAGGGTCACGAGGAAACTTGAAACTGGTCCCGACGCAAAGATGGGGAGCAACGCCAAAATCAGAAGTGAACCCCCAATGAGATGGCTTTTCCATCTATAAAATCCTTATGCCTAGGTTGACAAATGTCTTCCCAAAGCCACATGAAGTCCATTTAGCACTCGTTCCCATTTTTCTGAGGAACTTAGGAAAACACGGTTTATGTCAACCATAGCCTTTGGGAAATAATAATAAAATATTATTCCCTTAGAGGTAAGCCCTCTAGCTTATCCCCTAGGTATAGACACTTAGTCCCCTCCCTTACCCTACCTAGTGGAGCTTAGCCCCCCATAAATCTTTCTTCGTGGTCGGTCTACATGCAACAGTGTAATTTTATTAATGATATGTGCACTTACATATACAAAAATCAAGCTCATGGCCTTAAGCATCTAGGCTCTCCGACCTAATAAACACATAAGTCTTGATCTTATAAACACTTGGCTCACTAGCCTATAAACATAATTACAATTCAACTGGGGCTCGACCTTGGGGTGTTACATCGATGAATGCACATTATCTAAAAGGGTGAAGAAGAAGGAAGGTGAGGCTCTACAAGATCATTCCAATCAAAGGAAACCATCCCAGGACTTGAATGGAGTGTACTTGGATAGAGTGGAATGCTCCCTTGTTCAGAAGGTATATAACTAGAAATTATAAGGACATGGTCAAAAGACACATCACCCCCCAAACGAAGAGTGGGATTGATTGAATATTACATGGACAATGTCACTTCTTTAGAATTTTCACTCTCCAAGAGAAGAGTGGGATCGACCGAAGATTGCATCGACATGACCATTTCTTCAACTGTTGGTTGAATAGGATGTGAGACAACATGGTCAAGATATGCACCACTCCCCAAAACAGGAGTTTTTTCGATCGAATATTGCATCGACGTGACCATTGGTTGAACATGATGCAAGAAAACATGGTCAAGAGACACATCACTCTCCAAAATAGGAGTGGTGTCGACCAAATATTGCATCGACGCGAGTGTTGTATCAACCAAAGAAGGATCAGAAGGTTGTGAAACCAAAGATGACTCAGAACTCGAAGGGCCACTATACAAGGATAGTACTTCTTATACTACTGCAATGTCAGGGCACAAACAAGTTAAACAATATCCTTTGCAAAGTCTACAAAGGAACTTGGGATTACATCCTATACGTCTAGGCTTTTCAATTGTATCAATGCCCCCAACATTACTTGCAGTGGTCGGTGACATGCTCCCAACATGAATTGTAGAGGCTAGTAGCACATCTCTAATATGACTTGCAGAGATTGGTGACGCTTGTCCAGTGTGACTAGCAGTGACTAGAATTGTGCCCCTAGCATGACTTACAGTGGTTGGTTGCTTGCCCCTAGCATGACTTACAGAGGTTGGTGACAGGTGTCCAACATGACTAGCAGAGGTTGGTGACAGGTGTCCAACATGACTAGCAGAGGTTGGTTTCTTGTCTCCAACATGACTTGCAGAGGTTGGCAACTTAATGCCAGTATGACTCACAATGATTGGACTTGTGCTGCCAACATGACTTGCAACGAATAGTTGCGACATATGAGACCATGGTCCCAGGAAAGACTGGTTTTGAGATATCGTGGGCCAAGAAGGGTTCTAGTATACACCATGGACCTGCCCAGTAATATAGTAGCCTCCTCCCAAATGACTCATTAAAGGTTGTAAGGGCATCATCACTGAGGAAGTTGCTTGTGAGGAGAAAGCAATGTGACATGGTTTACTCATGTGAGGATATATGTTTCCCTCGGATGAAGGAACTTCATGCAAGAGGTTTCCCATACTATAAAACTGACTCCCTCGGGATGAAACACCAGGGGTAAGAGGGAGTTTTTCCATGAAAAAAGTGTTCGTAGGAACATGCATAATGGAAGAAGGATAGATGGACGAGATATAACAAGTAGACTAACCACGCATTTGAGCACTCGATCCTGGAAAAGTGAAGCTAGGATTGGGTCCTGAGGAAGGAGGATTCCACCCTCCTATCGTAGGAGATGGTTGAGGGATGTGATCCCCACCAAATGAAAAAGGATTATAAGGAGGCATCATGCATCTAGACCCAAAACTAGAACTCACATGAGACGTCAAAACAAAGGATGACAAGTGTGAAGTCATGTTTGGCATACCATAAGAAAAATTATTAGTGTCTAAAGGTATTGATTGAGTTCTATGATTCGACATACCACTCAAAAATACAAAAGGATTCATCCCCATGGACTGAGAAGAGACCATGGGTTGGGTAGCACTAACTGAGGGAGTCACGAGGACTACACCAACCATAATAGTCAGAATTCACGATGCAATACAAAATCCTGAGGTCGAATAATAATAATAGAGCACACTCCTAAATAAATCTAAAGGCCAATGCACACAAACAAGATATGATGGTTGAAAGAAACCTCCCAAACTAAAGTAGGTATTCCTTGCCCAAGAGGGGTCTGAGACTCTGCAACAATAGAGTGGAGGTATCAGAATCAGTTATAAGGACCCTCGTAGGCTTCATAACGAAGTCGGTCAGATCTGTTCAGAGAGGAAATCATCCATAAAGTTTGTGTCTTGTTCGATCCTTATCTAAATCAAGGTACCTGCAAAATAACCCCTACAAGTAACCTATGTGGCTACCTATGTCAAGCAACTAAATTCATCACGATATAGCCAATGCGTAGGTGAGAAGTCACATGTCTGGTCCACTGTATGGGTAGGGTAACAAAGGCTGAAATATTGAAATCATCACCTCTCAAGGAGGTAAGGGAACTAGCGAGACCCCCAAATACGAATAGAACCCCAAAAATATCTCTGACGCTAGGAACTTATTAGAGAGATATCTCTGCAACCAAATTCGCATGACCTCATTCTTAACTATGGTGTGAGTGGAGCCTCCTGACATCACTAATTACACAATGGGTTTCACTACTCCCTCTTCAGACACATACATTTAGTTTTATAGCCTTGGAGAAGTTTACTCACAAAATCCTATTCCAAGGCTCTAGATCCTATACTTGTTAGTGTACCCTGAAAAATAAAATCATTTCTAATCAGAGGTGCGATTGCGAAACTTATGGTATTGCAACTCAACATATATAAAAATAATCAAATGTAAAAACATTGCTAAGTACTAGTCTTTATTTTCAAAGAGATGGTATGCTTCTAAATGTTGTTTCCAAGATGCAATCTCTATAATTTCAATGAAGTACAATCTTTCCTAATATGCCAAAATTAATGCAATTTAAACAAAATTGCAAATGCTTTAAATAAAAGTGCAAAAAAACTTTTTTTTGTTGTTGTATTTTTAGTGTAATAGAATGAAAATGCAAGGACTAAATAAAGAACCTCTCAGAAAGACAGTACTGCAAGAACCAAGAGACAAGCCAAGAAAGACACCAAGAAGTAACTACACAGACCCAAAATGCAAGGACAGCTGGATTACTGAGAGGGGGGGTGAATCAATAATAGAGCAATTTAATCCTTTTTCACCATAAAATGAAAGTGCTATATCAATGTAGCATTATCATCCAATAGTTGCAGAGTAAATAAAAAATGAGAAATCACACACATAGACAATACACCAGTGTTTTACGTGGAAACCCAAAGTGGGAGAAAACCACAAAATGTTTTTTCTTATATGTCTTTAAGAATTACATTCATTGGAAGCACCAACTTCGTTTTCTTTTCAGCTGCAACTGGAAGGAGGCTCCAACCCCCTAGTTTCTCAAGCTACAACCTGAAGGAAGCTCCAACTCCCCAATTCTCTGGCTACAACCCCCTATAACACATATTTCATTAAATTTGGAAATATTCAGTGGATCTAGAATTTTAGAACTTTATCTAGATTGAGTTTTTTCAAAAAAGGAATTAGAAAATCATTTAATCCATTACTTTGAATGTATATATTCACCATTTTTTTGTT
>ML820870.1:23289-37909 GCA_009831015.1 Picea engelmannii
GTGTGATCTCAGGAATTAGAAAAGGTGGTTGAAAGGAAATTTCAACTCCCTTAAAAAATCATTAGGAGAGGACAAAGCCCCCCTAGGGTACCTCTTAGTTTTGGAAATCATCTTAAAGCTTTGTAAGGGCCCATACATGCCCACATGTTTGCAATCTTAGGATAGTTTCTAAATGCTTTCTTAGTGTAGAAAACACTCTAGGGAAGTTTAAAAGATCAAGTAATGTGCCCATACATGCCCACATGTCTACAATCTTAGGATAGTTTCTAAATGCTTTCTTAGTGTAGAAAACACTCTAGGGAAGTTTAAAAGATCAAGTAATGTGCCCATACATGCCCACATGACTACAATTCTAGGATAGTTTCAAAATCTTTCTTAGTATAAACAACATTCTAGGGGAGTTTAAAGGATTTGTAAGGACCCATATGTCCACATTGCTAGTTCTTTAGGGCCTCAAATATTCCACAAGGTTGTACCAAAGAAACATAGTAAGCTAGGTAAGAAGATTTGTAAGGACCATGGGAAGTCCACATGCTGCAATCTCCCACTTAACTTATTAAAATATGTTTCAACACTTTTCACTTTCTTCCACACAAAGCCACTCATCACACACATAATTTCTATTAGAATAGTCGAGGTCGAAGTAGGCTTTATTTTTTAGTACTCACAAATTACTTCAAAGGAACTCTGAAAGATCTGGCTACTTCTTTAAAATTATCCACACCCATTTAAATTCAAATGAGGTTGTTCCATGACCCCAATCTCTCATCCCACCACATCTAAAACAATTCTAAGAATGCACTAAATTATCCTCCAAAGGAGGTGCCAAAAGAAACTTTTTAGTGTAGGTAGGATCTCGGGGGTAGGAATCCAAATAACCCCTCGTTATCAGTTTCTCACATTTTGAAACAATAGGAGTTGATAATAGGGATATTTCAAATCCTCCAAGTAAAGTGTTCCTATACCATAAGGCAAGGAGATACCTCTGAAGGGTCTAAGGTCGAGGTATGATTTTTCTGTGCATCCCTCCTTGAGTCACCCAACTCTTGTGAGGGCATACAGCCCGTGACCCATTTCTTAGGCTGAAAATCTAAATGTCGCACTTTGACTGAGATACCTAGTGGCCAAACATAGGATATCTACCCAGGTGGCGGTTGTGGGCTGCAATCGCACCTTGATCATATTTTGTGTGGCTATTGGGAAACATCACCATCTCTTTCAAGATATGCACCCTCTACCCCTTATTATAACTGATTAATTCAACCTTCACTAGTTCCTTTTCCAGTGGCTTCAGACCCCACAGTCGAGTGATATTGGAAGGCCCGGTGCTAAATTGAGAGGAAGGAGGATAAGTCTTTTAGGAAACGAGCATTTTATTTTCCCCCATGCAGACAAAATCCACCTATCCACATGTTTGTTGTTACATGTCAAAATTATTGACTTCGATGATGTCTCATTGTCATTATCACAACATCATAAGAACACTTGAGATATCCTCTAAGATTCGTCAAAAGATGAAAATATATCTTTTGTCAAAGAGTACTGTTATCACCCCATAAAATATGGGAATCAACTTATGACTTGGATATTATTGATATTATCTTTATCTAGTGTTCTTATTGGAAATTCATTTTTCATTTTTTCAAAAAGAAAAAGAAAAAAGAGAAAATAAAAGAAAAGACAGAAAAGAAAAAAGAGAAAAGAAAAGAAGGCAAAAAGATTTGAAATAAAAAGCCCCATGCAATAACAGTGACTTGGTCATACCTTTCAAGCATTACCAAGTTCTTTTAAATTTCCAATGTTGATAGGTTACTGAATACATCTGATCAGACCATCTAATCCTGGTCAGATAACCCCTAGGATAGAAACTAGTGAATGCATCTGACCAGACCGTCTAATCCTGGTCAGATAGCCCCTAGGTTAGAAACTAGTGAATGCATCTAACCAGACTGTCTAATCCTGGTCAAATAGCCCTTAGGAAAAATAATACCTTAACCCAACAGTTTATTTGGGTTATTCGTCTTGTGAAAGTAGGTTAGAATGTAGATTAACTGCCTGGCCTGCCTTGCCCAAATAAAACCAGATTGATAAAGTTGATACCCCATGACTCCAATGCCTAAGTGTAGTTGAAGTGATGTCCCCTTGGTGGTGTGTATGAGAAAAATCGAAGAAAAAACCATGTAAAAGCACTAATCCTAAGTTTTCCTTACACATGACATTTTCTGCCTCGGACATATGTTTCGGTCACTTTCTAGTGGTCTAGATCTCATCACTCGGATCAACGGCTCACAGAGCATTCCGGACCCCCCTTAGTGTTATGATTTTAAACAAAGGGGGGGGTCTGAAATCTGCGATAACATTCACACAGATCTGGACGGTCCAGGGAAGAGCGCACGAATCCACGGCTCATATTGGATTCTGGACCCCCCCTCCCGTTCTGCCTTTAACGGAGGGGGGGGGTCCGGACTTGATAATAACGTAGGCGCACATCTGGACGGCTCTGAATCCAGCGCCCAAATCGGTGGTCCACATTGAATTCCGGACCCCCCCCTCCGTTCTGCCTTTAATGGAGGGAGGGGGTCCGGAATTGATATTAAGGAGTGCGCAGATCTCAACGGCCATAAAACAAGCACGTAGATCAATGGCTCGTAACGGATTCCGGACCCCCCTGGGTGTTCTGCTTTTAACCAAAAGGGGGGGGGGGTCTAGAATGAATATTCCTTACGGCGGGCCCCTTGTTACAAGTGGCATTTTTCTAGTGGTCCAGAGGTCACATCCCCCACATGCTGCCTGACATCCCGTCGCCTCTGGATGTCACCCTCCACTAAGCCCACTTGTCCTACTTGCTCCCAGGCTGAAGTCCCATCCCATAACTGTTGTCAGTCCCTACTGTCAGGCCTTCACCCTACCCATTCATGGCCATCCCCCTTCGGTGACTTTTACCTCCAATCACCTGCCTCCACGTCACTTCCCCATACGCTTTAGCCACCGTCATCTGCCACTTCATCCCTAGTGGCCCATTGCCCATTTATAACGGGATAACATACCCGTTGCCACGCTAATCGATTTCCCGCGTCCGACCGACCCATTTTTGAATAAAACTATTGTTTCCCTTTGTAGTCATTATTCATCCATCACGCCAAAAACCTCCTTTTCCTCCATCGCTCATGCATCACTTTCACCTACAGTCATCCGACCCCACTAACGTATTGTTTATTGCAGGTACAGTTGTCGAAATGGTGTCTAAGACGAAGCAAGCTGAAGAGGAAGAGAATCTGTTCGTTCCTCCTCCGGTTGACCTGGATAAAATTCCCCTGGTCGATAAGGATCGTTTGATATCCGATACCATATGCAGTTTTGACTTCTCTGATCTCCAGTCGTGGCTCCAGGAGGTTTTCTTGGACCAGAGCAACAAAATTGGACTCTGGGAGTCCAATTTGCCTCTGTATCTCTTTCCTCAAATCCATAATTTCCCCGAGTTCGCTCTCCAATTCCAGGCCCACTACGTCCCTGACCAGAAAGCCATCCTTTCTTCATCTGGAGATGCTCTTTTCTTCATCACCCCTGAAGATATCAACCATATGTTACAAATCACCCGAGTGGAATCTGCATCCCCCTTTAACTTAGAAATTCTCACCGAGCTATACCAGAAAATGACTTTCCCACAAAGAGCTCAGATTTTCGAGCTTTTTCTTCCCACTTCCGCTTCACTCCCGACCACCAATCCCCCATATCCTTCTTCCATGTTTTCCACCAAAGGAAATCAGATTATTTCTTCTATGTGTGCCCTACTTGGATACTATTCTGATCAGTGGGTGGACGAGCCCATCCTGGGTTTTCTATCCATCTTCTCAAATGACGAACAGCCAACCACACAGTTCGACTACAGCACCTTCTTGGCCCATAATATCCATGAGAAATTTGTTAATTTTGCCACAGAAGGCATGTTTAGGTACTCATCCATTCTAGCTTATATGTTCGTCTATTTCCAGGCCGACAGGTTCAATTTCTCTATGCAGAAGATGGACGCCGATGGGAAGCCCCAGCTAGTCACAGCATGGACTTCTCTCTTGAAACACAATTCTGTCGAATATGACCTCACAGCGTTCATTGACCAGTTTTACCACCCAGTGGTAAGTATGTTGCGTGGCATGCCTGAGCCATGAATTAATGATGAAGTCCAGAGGATCCTGCATCTCTCTGATAACGTTCAGACAGGAGACTAGTATTTATGCCAGAATCACACAAAAATCAGAGTCTTTGGGTGCGAATTGGCACCTTATAAAATGCCTCGATATGTACCGGTAAGGCTTTTTGCATTAGAATATATAAGGCAGATTATGAATTCTGATGATATTCATTTTGTTTCACTTAAGAAAAAGCAGCAGTTGAGAATCAAGGGACAAATTGGTCCCTTCATCTGTAATAACCGAGGCGCAGGGGAAGAGGCAGATCGGATGTTGAAGGAGATGAAATTCTCTACGAGTTTCATCTAACACTATGATCCACATGGGATAATTTCATAGATGAGGGTGAAGAACAAAAATTCCCCGTATGCTCATGAGCCCAAGCCAGAGATCGAGAAATTTGCGAATCAGACAGTCTGGCTTCCTGACACTTTGCTGGACTTGGAACAGCAGGGGCCCTCAACAAGTGCGCTACCTGCTACCACACCTCAATTCCTCAAGGAGAAGAGACCCCGACAGGAGTCATCTCCTCCTGTAACAGAGGTATCATCGGAGGAATTCCAAATTCACTCCAAGAAGCCGAAGACAGTCTCAACGCCCGGCACTACAGTAGAAGCTACCACAGTGACTACCACAGTGACCACCACTGGGGCCAAGCAATTCATTTTTCCTTTCGGCTCCATTCAGCTTAAGGAAGTAACAAAAGCATTAAAATCCACAGATTCTCCCTTGGATACTCTGCCAAGCGAGACTGGGCCCAAGTTGGGCATTTTTGAAAAATATGACATGATCAAAAAGAAGAACTAGACGCTCACCAACAACACTTATGCACAGTTCCAGAAGCAGTCATCCGCGGCCCAGCATAGACTTCTTTCAGCATTTGATATAGAGAAGGGTAGGATGCATATGGCATTCCTCCAAGCACAAGTGCCTGATCCAAAGGTGATATCTGATTACAAGAGGGCCACGTTTGAGTTCCAAGCAAAAGATGTGCATCCGGCAGATCAAATGGATCTGCATAAGCAAACTGGGGAGATGATTTTCCACACTCTAGACCATGCTTCAACTTCTGTGTCAAAGTTTCGGGTAGCATTGAGTAATGCCCAGACCCAACTGAAGCTAGAGAAGATATCTTCCTTTGCTAAGGACAATAGGATAAAGACGTTGGAGGAGCTGGTCCTCAAGATCGATTATGACCCGGCAAACGTCAGGGCCGCTGAGGAGATGATTAAAAAGAAAAATGTTGACATCGCCTCATTGAGAAAACAGCTAAAGCTCCCTCCAACAGAGGACACATAGACAAAGGAAATAGCTGAAAAGGAAGGTGAAAGGGATGAGATGCTGAAATTACTCCTAGAGCAGAATGCGCAGTTAAAGGAGATGGAGGCAGAGATGGAGAGACTGCTCAAGGAGAAAGAGTAGGCCAAGCCAATGGAAGGCATTCCATTGAGCGCTATCCCAATTGCAGGGCTGAGCACAATGACAGTGACAGTCGTTCCATCTGCAACATCGGTGCCCTTATTGGAAGGGGCAACAGACCTGGCCAAGTCTATGGAGAGAATGAACCTACAAGAGTCAGAAATCAGCAGGCTTAAGAAAGAAGTGGAGAATCTCCAAGAGCTAAAGACTTCTTTCCAGACAAGTCTATCTAAAGAAAAACAGGTGAATGAGCAGATCGGGAAGGAGTTGCAGTAGCTCCAGAAACAGACAATGGTAGGAAAGACCTTGGCTGAGGTCAAAGAACTTGTATGGACGGATATTTCTAAGTCCATTAATGAAATCTGGCCAATGGTTCAAATCATGTTTGAACAAAATGAGTTGCTCGAGAGGAGCAAATAGGCTGTGGAGAAAATCAGAATGAAACCGGGAGACATGCCAGCCCAAGCTAATGAAATCATAAGGTTCCTGAATTCTAAGACCCGAGAAGAACTCGAAGAATTGAAAATTGAAGACGGGACAGAAACCATATTGGAAGTGAAAAGAGTTCTGACCAAAAGAGGTCTCATGCTTCAACTTGAGGAGAAGATCCAAGTCATGGATCAAGGAGTGCAGAAGTTTTTCCACGAGATAGATGCTCTGCAAAGGAAGGGCCTGCCTAGTATGAAGGTCATAAATGACAAATTGATGACACTCCCTGATTATAAGAAAAGGTTGACTGAAGTGTCTAAGGACAATTCTAAGTTCGCAGGTATACAGGGAAGCATTACAAGAAGAGAATTCATGGATGCCTTGCAATCGAATATTAGTATCCAGCATGAAATTAAGCACATTTTCGTCATCAAGCCTACATTTTCTAAGTACACAGACATGGACGAAGTGTACCGGAGATTGCTTAAAGTCACAGTGCCAGGTCATATAAGATGGGAATAACTGTGTGATCTACTAGATTAGTAGATGAGATGTCACTTCCAGTCAGTTGTCCTGTCAGCAGAGGTTGCGGAGGCACCTTGCCAACGGCCTACCCCTGAAATTCAGTATATAGTTGTAATGAGTCAATAAAGCAGTTTTGATTAGTTAAGATAGTTAGTCTAAAAATAGTATGAGCACGTCCTGATCAGTTATGATAGGAGCGTATGTATTTTGTTTTATAAATACTTCATTTTCCGATGTATTGAGGGTTGTTGATTCGCACACCCGATTGCTATCAAGCTGTATCATTTTTGAAGTGACTCGCCATTAATAAAAAGAGGCATTTTACAGGATTCTTGCGTATGTTCATTGGTGACGTGATTCTCTAAGTTAAAAGTTTTCTTTCTCTGTATTCATTTTGTTTTCTGAATCTAATCTTTATGAATAGCATTATGTTGCAGGATTTATCTCTGATACCCTGTTTCCGATTCTAAAGATTTAAATGTTTATCTTCTAATATCTTCAATTAATAAATTCTTAATTGCTTGTTAGTTGAAGTTATTTTCCTCATCTGTTCTTCCATTCATCATTTTAAATATTAAAAGATCCAGTGAATGTATTACCTCGCCCTGTGAAAAAATTCTTTGGCGTTTCTGGTTATTTCTCAGATTTGATTAAACACATACCCCATAGCCCAATGGATGTGTAGATTGTCTCAACCACTCTCAAAAAATTCTTTACAACAAAACCAATAGTCTTTACACCTAGCCTAATATCTGAAAATAAAACAAAGCTAAATTATATAGAGAGATCCCTCTCTGAAGCTGGCAGGGCTAGATCCCAGCTTCAAAAGTGGTTGGTTAAGGTTACCTTAGTAGATTTCTTCTTTTTCAACCTCTAGGAAAACATAAATGGTGACTCCACTGGGGAGGAACTAGACTGACAATCTCATGACTTCTTTCCCCAAAGAAAGTTCTACATGTTTAAGAGGTTGATTAACTCTGTATATATTATTTTCAGAATCTCTCTTTGAACCTTTTTGATCTTCTATGACTGTCCCTGCAGCAGTACAACCTAATGTCGAGCCTGGACTATCGAATCAAACGCATATTGCGTCAAACCTGTTTGATTTAATCCTCCAAACTGCCAATAACGGGGAAGAGATCGAACGTTCGTGGGCAGCCATCGAACGTAACCTAGTTGCTCAGGAGCAATTGGAAGATAGACGATGTCAGCATATAAATCTCCCTTAGTTTTCATTTATCATAAAATAAAATATATATATATATATATATATATATATATAAACCCAAAAAGAGTTCTGGCTCCCAAGAAGGTCCACACTCGATCTCATCCAGACCCCAAACCCTCTACAGCTTTAGATAACCCTAAGAAATTGTTGAGGCGAAATACCTTTGCTTCTAGTTCAGCGAGTTGTACTCCCCTTCACAAGTCTCCTTCTTTTTCCGGAGAACCAGATAGCTTACAAAGCCTTGATCTTGAGCCTTTTCCACGACGAAACCTGGTTAGAGCCCGGTCCGAAACCTTTGTGTCTAAGCTCATCTTTGACCCAACTGTGGTGCAACCTCAAACCCCCGAAGTCTTGTCTCCTACAACTAAACTACAAATCACTACCTCATCCCCACTCAGTCCTTCGTCTTCCTCATCTTCAGTCGCTACCTCTCCTACCACCCAGGCTGTCGTTCTGCCTCCTCCGCCCATCATGGTAGCTTGATACGCTCCTTTGGTGTTGGCTGCACCTCTGCATGCCATGCCCCAAGACTACCAGACTAGACTGCCCCAATTCGATGCAACAGGAACATTAAGTGCACAACAACATGTAGATAAAATGAACGACTACTTGGATTTACAAGAAGTTGACGAAGTCGACGTTCAAATGAGACTGTTCGCCCAGAGTCTGACAGGGGACGTCAAAAAATGGTTCAAAGCTCTACCTGCCGCATCAATCCCTGACCTTGTTGTGTTCCAAAGAAGTTTTCTCGATAGATGGGAGGTAAAGAAAAACCCTCTTCAAATACTGTCAGAATACGAGAACATAAAACAAAATCAAGGTGAAACAGTCCAAGACTATTGCATCCATTTTAACAACTTGTATAATGCAATCCCAAATGAAATCAAACCTCCCCCGAGTTTGGTATTGATTAAATTTCCTGATGGATTCGATGCTGACATGTCTTACCAATTGAGAGAAATAAATGCTGCCACCCTTGAAGACATGCATAAAAGTGCTATTAGTGTGGAGGCAAATCTGTTGGCGAAACGGGCCCGGAAAAGGTCAGAAAGAAGGGTCACTATCAAAGAATAACCTTCCATGTCGACCACAGATTCCAAGCTGGATTCTTTGGCCCGAACAGTGGAATTAATGATGGAAAGAATAAATTTGTCCGACAGAAACCCTCCCAGGGACAACACACCTGCTCCCCAGATCCGGAACCCCAATTTTAGGAGAAATCCTCCTCAAATCAGGCAAAGAGATCAAAGAGACCTTAGAGACCAAAGAGAGCAGAGAAGTCCTGATCAACCGATCAGGCCTCCCCTACAGGAAAACTATGCTGACGATGGCGGGGAAGTAAATGAGGAATTGGAGGACACCCATATCAACCTCATGGGCATTCATGATAATGAGGCCATTTTCCTTACTCAAGAAGAACAGGAACTCTTTCTGCTAAATCAAACAAAGGTTAGTAAAGAGGCCGAGGATGTAGGACAATAGGACCATGAAAACACTATTTTGGAAGTGCACCGCCAATATTATCTGCGAAGTAAGAAGACAGAAGGAAATTCCTCTAAAAAGATGATCGAAACGCAGAGGGTAGTCGAGGATGAGAAAAATCTCGGGAAGACCACTGCTGAAAAGCCTCCCGAGAAAGGTAAAAATGATGCTCCGGTGAAGAAAAACATCACCATACTGAAAAGACCGGCACATCCCAAAGTTTCACATGTTAACCTACCTAGTACTTCTAACTAGAAGGATATGGTGGACCAACCAGAATCAACGAGTCAGACCCGACCACCAGCACCTTTTAGCCTAGAGGCAGAATTGGCCAAAATTAAAATTCCTGTCCCATTGACAGAGTTGATAAGAAGAGGTAGTTATCGTTCACAGGTATTAAAATATTTAGCCATTGAACCTGACATAGGCACCAGGGCCTTGACTATTGGATCAGTGACTCATTCTGACACTGTGAACCTTGTTGATGATCGTCCCGAACTCCTTTTCAGACCTGAAGTAGACGGTCGAGACGACACCGGTGATGTAGCTCCCTTCTACATTAGTTTGAACATACACGATTTGATATTGCATAATTCCATGCTGGATTCAGTTGCCTCGCATAATTTGATGCCCAAAGTGGTAATGGAAAAACTAGGATTGGAGGTCACTAGGCCTTACAAAGATTTACACTCGTTTGACTCTAGCAAAGTCAAATGTATTGGTTTGATTAAAGACCTCTACATAACCCTGGTCCAGATCCCTTCAAAAAGCATGGTAATGGATGTGGTGGTTGCAGACATCCTGCCAAAATATGGTATGTTGTTATCCCGCTCTTGGGGAGCTAAGCTGAAAGGAACCTTACAGTTGGATATGTCTTATGCCACTATCCCAGTGTTTGGACAACAGAGGAGGTTATACAGAGAAATGTTGATGAAGTATATGGTCAGCAGTCAAGAGAAACCTCACAACTACCCCCTTTACTCTACTCATTCATATTTAGACTCGTTCATCTTGTACAATGATGGTGATACTGAAGAAACAGAAATTCAGCTGACGGAAGAGGTAGCTGATCTAGATGAAGGTCCAGAAAATGGTGAGGCAGCGAAGATGAAAAATGTAATTACTGAAGAGTTCCCTACTGATTTCTGGAGTATGGATTTCGATGGAGCTGTGAGTAAAGAGGGATCAGGAGTTGGAGTCTGGTTGCATAATCATCAAAAAAGGTATTCAGAAAATCATTCCTATAAATTAAATTTCCACTGCACTAACAACGTTGTTGAGTACGAAGCTTTAATGCTAGGACTGAAGTTGTTGAAAAAGGTGGGTGCTAAGCAAATAATGGTAAGGGGTGACTCTAAACTAATAATCAAACAAATTAAAGGTGAATATGATGCTAAACATCCATGCCTCAGAGCCTACAGGAATGTTGTTCTTGACGCTTTGAAGTGTTTTAATGAGGTTGACTTGCAGGTAATGCCGAGAGGGAAAAATATTCTGGCCGATGGATTAGCTACGTCAGCTGCTTCCTACAAGATTCCTTTACGACAAACTCGCCCATACACGGTTGAAGTGAAGTGCAAACTGACAGTGCCTGATAATATCAGGTATTTACAAGTGTTTGGAAATGACGATCAGATAGAGGACTTTCTGCAATGCAAGAACGATTTTGAATGTACAAACATAGATGTAGAAAATGAAAATGAAAATGAAAATGGAAATGTAAATAATTCTGAGTTTGAAATAGATAGTGTTAATACTGTAAATACAATAGATACAGAGGATACAGTAGTTTCAGGAGAGTCAGGAGATGACGAACTGGAGGCCGAAGTTTTGCAATTGAAGAGCAATATTTTACCTAGAGGTCTTGTCCCTTTAGAAGACCTATTTGACAATGACGATGTAGCTAAGAAGCCCAAAATATAAGCCCATGGGAAAGAGATAGAGGACTACAATATAGGAACCGAAGAGAAACCTAAGATGGTTAAACTGTCCAAATATTTACTCCCGGAACAAAAGCTTAAGTACATTGAGTTATTCAAAGAATTTTTCGACGTTTTTGCCTGGAGCTATGAAGATTTAAAAGCCTATGACACCAGCATCATACAACACAGGATTCCCATAAAGGAAGACCAGAAACCATTTAGGCAGAAACTTAGGAGGATAAATCCCAAGTTGCTCCCCTTGATAGAAAAAGAGATTAAGAAAATGTATGATGCCAAGATCATAGTCCCACTTCGTTTCTCTAAGTGGGTTTCCAATTTAGTCCCTACTCGCAAGAAAACTGGGGAAATCTGACTCTGTATAGATTTTCGGAATCTGAACAAAGCATCCTTAAAGGATAACTACCCCTTGCCTAAAATGGATCACCTCCTGCAAAGAGTGGTCGGGTCTAGTCGAATTTCTCTGTTAGATGGTTTCTCAGGCTACAACCAGGTCCTAGTTCACCCAGACGATCAGGAAAAAACCGCTTTCACCACTCCTTGGGGCACTTTCATGTATGTGAAGATGCCCTTTGGTCTGATGAACACTGGAGCGACCTTCCAGAGGGCGATGGACATCGCCTTCATAGAAGAGTCAGGTAAGTTTATCATCGTTTATCTGGATGATGTGACTGTATTCTCCCAATCTGATGATGAACACCTGCGGCACCTTAGACGAGTTTTCGAAAAATGTATAAAGTTCGGGATTTATTTGAATCCCAAGAAATGTCTTTTTGGGTTAGAAGAAGGCAAACTTCTGGGACACATCATCTCTAAGGAGGGCATCAAAATTGACCCCAGCAGAATAGAGGCCATACTAAAGATAGACCACCCAAGGAATATAAAAGAACTACAGTCTTTTATAGGGCAAATTAATTTTCTTCGAAGATTCATTCCTAATCTAGCCGAACTCCTCCGAAATATCACAAACATGCTTAAAAAGGATGCAAAAATAAAATGGGACTCAGAGTCCAGACAATCCTTCGAACAGGTCAAACGAGCACTCACAGAGGCCCCAGTTTTGATTAGTCCCGATTTCACGAAAGATTTCTATCTTTTCTCTTTTGCCTCGGAACATACAATAGCAGTCGTATTACTACAGAAGAACAGTGAAGGGTATGAACATCCCATCGCTTTCTTCATCAAATCTTTAAGAGATGCTACCCTGAACTATAATATTATGGAGACGTAGGATTTTTCTTTGGTAAAGGCTATAAAGGACTTTAGGGTCTATGTTCTTCATTCACACGTCATAGCATATGTTCCAAACGTGGTAGTGAAAGATATCTTGACACAAGACAATCCTGATGGGAGAAGGGGAAAGTGGATTGCAGTTATTCTAGAATACGACATTGAAATTAAGCCCACAAAACTGATCAAAGGCCAAGGCCTTGCCAAATTGATGGTTGAATCTAACTTTCAATCTCTTGACATTAATTTTCTAGACGTGATCGATGAACAAGGTGAGATGGCGACTCCAAACATTAAAGAGGTTTTTCTAAACTCTCCATGGTATGCAGACCTTATTTTTGTTTTACAAACTTTACAAGATCCCCCTGGTTTAACTAAAACTAAAGCAAGATTTTTAAAGTTGAAAGCTTTGAAATTCTGTATTCTAGAAGGCAATTTGTATTGGAAAGATCCTGCAGGTATTCTTCTAAATTGTTTACTGAAATATGAAGATGATAAAGTGTTGCAGGAGTTCCATGCAGATGAATGTGGTGGCCATTTGAACTGGAAAGTTACGGCCAACAAAATACTCAGAGCTGGTTTTTACTGGCCCACCTTGTTTGTAGATGTACATCAGAAAGTAACAGCCTGTCATCAATGCCAACTATTTGAGGGTAAAAGGAAACTCCTTCCTTTACCTCTTAAACCAATTTCAGTGGAAGCTCCTTTCCAGCAGTGGGGACTTGATTTCATTGGAGAAATACACCCTCCGTCTTCAGGCCAACATAGGTGGATCCTCACTGCTACTGATTATTTTACCAAATGGATCGAGGTTGTACCAAGCAAGCAAGTCACTGACTCTGTTATTATCAAGTTCCTTGAAAATAATATTTTATCCCGTTTTGGTTGTCCTAGAAAGATCATTACTGACAATGCAGTTGCCTTTCGGTCGAAGAAACTTATTGACTTCTGCAGCCATTACCACATTGGCTTGGGGCATTCCACAGCCTACTACCCTTAGGGGAATGGGTTGGAAGAATCATCAAACAAGAATTTGGTGAATATCATCAAGAAAACACTACAGGAGAATAAAAAATCATGGCATGATAAGCTGGTATTTTCTTTATGGGCAGATAGACTAACCACCAAGAGGTCAATTGGTATGTCACCATACTAGTTGGTCTATTGTACTGAGGTCATTTTCCCAACTTCTTTGGGAGTTCCGGTCATGAATTTACTTCAATAAATACAAGCTAAGACAAATGACTCCCAGAGACGAATCAATCAGATGATTCATTTGCAGCAGACTAGAGAGGATGTTTTCAACAAAACGCAAGTCATCCAAGAGAACATTAAGAAGATCTTTCACAAACGAACCAAGGAGGATGATTTCGAGCTAGGAGACCTGGTATTGAGATGGGATGCCAGGAACGAGGACAAGGGAAATCATGGGAAATTTGATCATCTATGGACAGGGCCCTATAGGATCCAAGTTTTCATAGGAAAAAATGCCTTTTTGTTAAACAATGTCGATGGGTCAGATCTGCCAGGAGCACCTGTGAATGGCAGAATGCTGAAACATTATGTCCCTCCTCAGTAAGAGATTTGAAGAACTCACTCTCCATTGTACATACCGGATTTAATTTTTCAGTCTTTACTTGCATTTTCTGAAGTGAGGAATATTGGTCAGTTGGTTGAAGCCCGAAGAGAAGGCCCTAAGTTGTTGGTCACTGTTTTTCAAAAAACAAATCCTGAGAATAAGACCAACTAAGGCTACTACATAGATAGGCTCAGAATGACAGATAACTGGATTCTTGGCACTTAACAGGGCAAGTACGATCCCCAGGTGGAGCCGCTGTTATCACCCCATAAAATATGGGAATCAACTTATGACTTGGATATTATTGATATTATCTGTATCTAGTGTTCTTATTGGAAATTCATTTTTCATTTTTGCAAAAAGAAAAAGAAAAAAGAGAAAAGAAAAGAAAAGACAAAAAAGAAAAAAGAGAAAAGAAAAGAAGGCAAAAACATTTGAAATAAAAATCCCCATGCAATAACAGTGACTTGGTCATACCTTTCAAGCATGACCAAGTTCTTTTAAATTTCCAATGTTGATAGGTTAGTGAATACATCTGATCAGACCATCTAATCCTGGTCAGATAGCCCCTAGGATAGAAACTAGTGAATGCATCTGACCA
>ML820870.1:38415-54881 GCA_009831015.1 Picea engelmannii
GGGGGGGGGTCCGGAATTGATATTAAGGAGCGCACAGATCTCAACGGCCATAAAACAAGCGCGCAGATCAATGGCTCGTAACAAATTCCGGACCCCCTTGGGTGTTCTTCTTTTAACCAAAGGGGGGGGTTCAGAATGAATATTCCTTACGAAGGGCCCCTTGTTACAGGTGGCATTGTTCTAGTGGTCCAGAGGTCACATCCCCCACATGCTTCCTGACATCCTGTCGCCCCTGGACGTCACCCTCCACTAAGCCCACTTGTCCTACTTTCTCCCGGGCTGAAGTCCCATCCCATAACTGTTGGCAGTCCCTACTGTCAGGCCTTCACCCTGCCCATTCATGGCTAGCCCCCTTCGGTGACTTTTACCTCCAATCACCTGCCTCCACGTCACTTCCCCATACGCTTTGGACACCGTCATATGCCACTTCATCCCTAGTGGCCCATTGCCCATTTATAACGGGATAACATACCCATTGCCACGCTGATCGATTTCCCACGTCTGACCGACCCATTTTTGAATAAAACTACCGTTTCCCTTTGTAGTCATTATTCATCCATCGCACCAGAAACCTCCTTTTCCTCCATTGCTCCTGCATCGCTTTTACCTACAGTCATCCGACCCCACTAACGTATTTTTTATTGCAGGTACAGTTGTCGAAATGGTGTCTAAGACAAAGCAAGCTGAAGAGGAAGAGAATCTGTTTGTTCCTCCTCCGGTTGACCTGGATAAAATTCCCCTGGTCGATAAGGACCATTTGATATCCGATACAATATGCAGTTTCGACTTCTCTGATCTCCAGTCGTGGCTCCGGGAGGTTTTCCTGGACCAGAGCGATGAAATTGGACTTTGGGAGTCCAATTTTCCTCTGTATCTCTTTCCTCAAATCCATAATTTCCCCGAGTTCACTCTCCAATGCCAGGCCCACTACGTCCCTGACCAGAAAGCCATCCTTTCTTCATCCGGAGATGCTCTTTTCTTCATCACCCCTGAAGATATCGACCAGATGTTACAAATCACCCGAGCGGAATCTGCATCCCCCTTTAACTTAGAAATTCTCACCGAGCTATACCAGAAAATGACTTTCCCACAAAGAGCTCAGATTTTCAAGCTTTTTCTTCCCACTTCCGCTTCACTCCCGATCACCAATCCCCCATATCCTTCTTCCATGTTTTCCACCAAAGGAAATCAGATTATTTCTTCTATGTGTGCCTTGCTTGGATACTATTCTGATCAGTGGGTGGATGAGCCCATCCTGGGTTTTCTGTCCATCTTCTCAAACGACGAACAGCCAACCATGCAATTCGACTACAGCACCTTTTTGGCCCATAATATCCATGAGAAATTTGTTAATTTTGCCACAGAAGGCATGTTTAGGTACTCATCCATTCTGGCTTATATGTTCGTCTATTTCCAAGCCCACAAGTTCAATTTCTCTAAGCAGAAGATGGACGCCGACGGGAAGCCCCAGCCAGTCACAGCATGGACTTCTCTCTTGAAACACAATTCTGTCGAATATAACTTCACAGCGTTCATTGACTAGTTTTACCACCTAGTAGTAAGTATGTTGCATGGCATGCCTGAGCCACGAATTAATGATGAAGTCCAGAGGATCCTGCATCTCTCTGATAATGTTCAGACAGGAGATTGGTATTTATGCCAGAATCACACAGAAATCAGAGTCTTTGGGTGCGAATTGGCACCTTATAAACTGCCTCGATATGTACAGGTAAGGCTTTTTGCATTAGAATATATAAGGTAGATTATGAATTCTGATGATATTCATTTTGTTTCACTTAAGAAAAAGCAGCAGTTGAGAATCAAGGGACAAATTGGTCCCTTCATATGCAATAACCGAGGCGCAGGGGAAGAGGCAGATCAGATGTTGAAGGAGATGAAATTATCTACGAGTTTCATCTGGCACTATGATCCGTACGGGATAATTTCAGAGATGAGGGTGAAGAACAAAAATTCCCCCTATGCTCACGAGCCCAAGCCAGAGATCGAGAAATTTGTGAATCAGACAGTCTGGTTGCCTGACACTTTGCTGGACTTGGAATAGCAGGGGCCCTCAACAAGTGCACTACCCGCTACCACACCTCAGGTCCTCAAGGAGAAGAGACCCCGACAGGAGTCATCTCCTCCTGTAACAGAGGTATCATCGGAGGAATTCCAAATTCACTCCAAGAAGCCGAAGACAGTCTCAATGCCCGACACTACAGTAGAAGCTACCACAGTGACTACCACAGTGACCACCACTGGGGCCAAGCAATTCAGTTTTCCTTTCGGCTCCAGTCAGCTTAAGGAAGTGACAAAAGCGTTAAAATCCACAGATTCTGCCTTGGATACTCCGCCAAGCGAGACTGGGCCCAAGTTGGGCATTTTTGAAAAATATGACATGATCAAAAAGAAGAACCAGACGCTCACCAGCAGCACTTATGCACAGTTCCAGAAGAAGTCATTCGCGGCCCAACATAGACTTCTTTCAAAATTTGATACAGAGAAGGGTAGAATGCATATGGCATTCCTCCAAGCATAAGTGCCTGATCCAAAGGTGATATCTGATTACAAGAGGGCCAAGTTTGAGTTCCAAGCAAAAGATGTGCATCCGGCAGATCAAATGGATCTGCATAAGAAAACTGGGGAGATGATTTTCCACACTTTAGCCCATGCTTCAACTTCTGCGTTAAAGTTTTGGGTAGCATTGATCAATGCCCAGACCCAACTGAAGCTAGAGAATATATCTTCCTTTGCTAAGGACAATAGGATAAAGACGTTGGAGGAGTTGGTCCTCAAGATCGGTTATGACCCGGCAAACATCAGGGTCGCTGAGGAGATGATTAAAAATAAAAATGTTGACATCGCCTCATTGAGAAAACAGCTAAATCTCCCTCCAACAGAGGACCCACAGACAAAGGAAATAGCTGAAAAGGAAGGTGAAAGGGATGAGATGCTGAAATTACTCCTAGAGTAGAATGTGCAGTTAAAGGAGATGGAGGCAGAGATGGAGAGACTACTCAAGGATAAAGAGTAGGCCAAGCCAATGGAAGGCATTCCATTGAGCGCTATCCCAATTGCAGGGATGAGCACAACGACAGTGACAGTCGTTCCATCTACAACATCGGTGCCCTTACCGGAAGGGGCAACAGACCTGGCCAAGTCTATGGAGAGAATGAACCTGCAAGAGTCAGAAATCAGCAGGCTTAAGAAAGAAGTGGAGAATCTCCAAGAGCTAAAGACTTCTTTCTAGACAAGTCTGTCTAAAGAAAAACAGGTGAATGAGAAGATAAGGAAGGAGTTGCAGTAGCTCCAGAAATAGACAATGGTAGGAAAGACCTTGGCTGAGGTCAAAGAACTTGTATGGACGGATATTTCTAAGTCCATTAATGAAATCTGGCCAATGGTTCAAATCATGTTTGAACAAAATGAGTTGCTGGAGAGGAGAAAACAGGCTGTGGAGAAAATCATAACAGAACTTCGAGACATGCTAGCCCAAGCTAATGAAATCATAAGGTTCTTGAATTCTAAGACCCGGGAAGAACTCAAAGAATTGAAAATTGAAGACAGGACAGAAACCATATTGGAAGCGAAAAAAAGTTCTGACCAAAAGAGGTCTCATGCTTCAGCTTGAGGAGAAGATCCAAGTCATGGATCAAGGAGTGCAGAAGTTTTTCCACAATATAGATGCTCTGCAAAGGAAGGGCCTGCCTGGTATGAAGGTCATAAATGACAAATTGATGACACTCCCTGATTATAAGAAAAGGTTGACCGAAGTGTATAAGGAAAATTCTAAGTTCGCAGGTATACAGGGAAGCATTACAGGAAGAGCATTCATGGATGCCTTGCAGTCGGATATTAGTATCCAGCATGAAATTAAGCACATTTTCGTCATCAAGCCTACATTTGCTAAGTACACAGACATGGACGAAGTGTACCGGAGATTGCTTAAAGTCACAGTGCCAGGTCATATCAGATGGGAAGAACTGTGTGATCTACTAGATTAGTAGATGAGATGTCGCTTCCAGTCAGTTGTCCTGTCAGCAGAGGTTGCGGAGGCACCTCGCCAATGGCCTACCCCTGAAATTCAGTATACAGTTGTAATGAGTCAGCAAAGCAGTTTTGATTAGTTAAGATAGTTAGTCTAAAAATAGTATGAGCACGTCCTGATCAGTTATGACAGGAGCGTATGTATTTTGTTTTATAAGTACTTCATTTTACGATGTATTGAGGGTTGTTGATTCGCACACCCGATTGCTATCAAGCTGTATCATTTTTGAAGTGACTCGCCATTAATAAAAAAGAGGCATTTTACAGGATTCTTGCGTATGTTCACTGGTGACGTGATTCTCTAAGTTAAAAGTTTTCTTTCTCTGTATTCATTTTGTTTTCTGAATCTAATCTTTATGAATAGAGTTATGTTGGAGGATTTATCTCTGATACCCTATTTCTGATTCTAAAGATTTAAATGTTTATCTTCTAATATCTTCAAATAAGAAATTCTTAACTGCTTGTTAGTTGAAGTTATTTTCCTCATCTGTTCTTCCATTCATCATTTTAAATATTAAAAGATCCAGTGAATGTATTACCTCGCCCTGTGAAAAACTTCTTTGGCGTTTCTGGTTATTTCTCGGATTTGATTAAACACAGACCCCATAGCCCAATGGATGTGTAGATTGTCTCAACCACTCTCAAAAAACTCTTTACAACAAAACCAACAGTCTTTACACCTAGCCTAATATCTGAAAATAAAACAAAGCTAAATCATATAGAGAGATCCCTCTCTAAAGTTGGCAGGGCTAGATCCCATCTTCAAAAGTGGTTGGTTAAGGTTACCTTAGTAGATTTCTTCTTTTTCAACCTCTAGGAAATTTACCGAGTGATAACAAGTACAAAATTTTACCTTGAGAAATTACCATCATAAAAGTATTTTTGGAGATCAGTGCTCCCCTACCCACTTGCAAGGAACGCTAGTGCTCCTTTCCCTCTTAACAGAGAGTGTTGCAACACTCTGTGGCCCATGTTGAGGGAGCATCAATCTGTTGAGAAAATATTGGGGACAAATCCCCCTTATCTCTAAGGATAGATAAGAAATATCCTAGTCAGTTTTGCTCGAATCCAAGTCCAAGGTTGGATATAAGGGGAGTTCCACAACTGATGGAGTAATATCCTCAACTTATTCCAAGAATATATATGGTGGTTAAGCATCTCAAAACCTATATAAGGAGGCATTCTCCTGGTGAAAGGGGAGAATAATCAGTTAAAAGTATTTTCATTTTGATTATGGATCATTCGAGCAAGGGGTTGGACAAGGAGAGTTTGGTGATGTTGCTACATCTACATCTACACTTTGTAAGCACCTTATTGTGTTCTCATTAATACAAGTGCTTGGCCTGTTTCCTTGAAGTTTGTGTACATTCGCATGGACTTGTCTCTTTAGATAAATTTAGATTTAAACTAATCATGGTAGAATAGGAAGTATGTTTTGTATTCGTTGTTTATTGGATTGTGGGGCTCGTTGAAGGGCATGGAGATCAAGCTCAACTTGGACTGAGCGAGGACAAACTTCATAAAAAGGTACTCATACTTTCTTCCTCTTCTCTATTGACTAGCTTATCTATTTTTAAAGGAAAGTCAATGTTCAAAGTTAGCACTTTTTTATCTTGGTCATAGGGATCTAAGAACCAAGAGAGAATTCACCTATCCGCAGGGGAATTTTCCTGCAACAGAAATTGGAAACTCCACTAGGGAGTGAAGATTTAAGTTTTGGTTTCCTTCCTTGGTATTTTTGTAATCTTTTCTCATCTTCAGATCCTATTCACTGTGTTTTTCTGGTTTTTAAATGTGTTGTTAGTCTTGAATTCATCCTACACACATTGATGTTTGAATTTTCCTGAGTCGTTTATTTTCTAGGTTGACATTTTTCATTCTCAAAACTCAACGCTTCCCTTCCATTACATCCAGAGCACTGATTCCAAGCTTGGTGCTCCCCTACAGTGATTTACAATGCGTTGCAATGCTCTGGTGCCCATATCACTAGAGCATTGATTTTCCTCTCTGTTGAAAATTTGTGGGATACCTCTTTTGGGTGTGATTTTTGGTTTTCTTTCATGCTCAGTACTTTTTCCATCAGTATCTATCTTCTGTAAAACTTGCAACCATTTCATTTCCAAGGGTTTTTGATGTTTTGTTTGTTTTTTTAGAAGATATTGAAATCACTCTTCCTTGTCTTGGAATCACTCTTCCTCTTTGAGATCTATATTTGGTTTAATACTTTCACATTTATCTGATTGCATGACAGTTGTTACAAGGAGGTTCAGGGATTTGTGTATTGTTCCATTTGATCTTTGAGTTATCTTTCCAAGCAATTCCTCTTGTTTGAGTTTTGACTTTCTTTTTGAAATTTTGGCTTTGTTTTTCTTCTTGTTTGATCATGGTGAGAGTGTGATTTTTGTTTATATGGTGTTTTCTTCCAATTGCTTAAAACTTGTAAATAATGAAATCTAGTTGGCATAAGAATCTTTGAATCAAGTTGATTATAATTCATATTTAAACAAAGAGATATATTTTCATGATTGGATTTTGGATATTAGGATTATTTTCTGAATAGTTTAGCATTGAATCGGATTCTCAATTGAGAACAATTGCATGAAGTCTCTGCATTTTTGTGTTTGATAGTGAAAAGTGAAATTTCTTCTCCTTCCCATAAATAGAAATTCATTGAAAGAAAAGATTGTTTATTATTTTTCTTATGTATTTTTGGGAATTGAGTCATAATAACATCAATTTCACTCTCATTCACCTCTGATTAAAGAACATCCAAAAAAATCAACGCTAATTAAAATTGATCTAGAAATTTTTCTTTTTAGATTCCTCCACCAACATTAGACTAGGATTAGCGCTTTGGATTAGGCTGTGAGTACAACTCTCCAAAGAATTCAAAACAAACATTAGCATCTTGCGATAGAGAGAGAAAATCCAATTTTCGTATAACCTTTATGGGATCCCCCTCTCACACAGGTGTTACGCACAAGGTCATGTTCGGGAGAGTTATGGAGACTATCCCTTTGTGGTTTGATCGTTCATAGTAGTCAGATCGTATATTGGGGGTTCTTCTCGAGGCTCAACTATCTTCATTTGGTCTCGATGCTTCATGAATCCTGAATCCGTTCGGGGTCCTCTTGAGTTCTATCGGTCCACTTGTCCTCAGTTCTTTCAAAGGATTTTGGACTTGTCATCCTACCCATACATTCAAACTGGACTGATGACTGTACCCGCCCAGGGGATGACTACGAGTTGGTGTCCTTAGTAGCCATAATATTTAGGGTCTTTTACACAAGGTGATGGTGAAAGGAAGTCTTCACTATACATGGAACAGATGGTGGTCAAACTCACTCAGGCTCCTTGGAGGGTAAATCCATGATTACTGTGTGGAAGCTTACACCAATGTGTAAGTCCATTAAGTAGGTTTCCATCGTAACTATTCCACCCACTCATATCCTATCCCCTTCTTGACTTGATCACATGATGTTGGATTTCATCACCAACTAGTACGATCATCAAGAGAAGGTTTGTTTGCTTGTTGGTATTTATAGATTTTTTAGCGTGCGTTGTTGTTTTAATAGTTCTTCAAAATTAATCCTATAGACGATAAAGGTATTCATCAATCACGTAGGATGCAAGGGTTGCCTCTAGAAGAAGGCTACCAACCCTTACCTCCTAACTCACTAGAAGACTACCATGAAGAGGTAGAAAATCGTTCTGACATTGGGAGTGTTTCTACTCCTTTGTTAGAAAATTTGGAAAGAGCCTTGGTTACGGTTGAAAATCCCACTCCTCACACTACATCTGTGTCAGCAACTCCTATTGAACCACTCCTGGTTGGATTGGACTCACTCGATAATTTTATAGAAGAAGAAGTCCCAGGTTTACCTTTGATACCAATTACAGAGACATATATGGGATCCACGGAACCCATTTTTGGTGATGACTATAGGACCCCCATTCATCCTACTAGCGCAGTAGATACACATCACACACATGTTCATTATGTATGGAGGACTCCATCGGGGTGTGATCTTTATGAGCATTTGTAATACATTCAACAACCTCTTAATCCTCATGACACTCCTGTTGTTGAGGCAGGACCATCTGGTCAAACTATTGATCACCCCATCGAACAGGTCATTGATCCGGCTATTACATCATCAAAAGTCCATCTTAATGTTGGATTCATCACCTCTACTCATACCCAAGGCACTTCAACTGCTACTCCCACCTTTACATATTTTCACTCTATGGCCCCTCATGTTCCATAGAATCCTGTTGGAACATCTTTACACTAGAGAATGAAGACCCTTGCCAGATAGACACAATCAACTGTGGGACATATCCCGACTAGGGGGAAACCACCATCTAGTGGATCGATCCCTCCTAGAGGACAATCATCTTATAGCGGGCCTACCCCTCCAGGGGGACATCCACATTTTCATGTTCTTTTCTGGAGGACAACCTCCCTTTACTGGTCAAGTCCCAGTTGTTAATCCACCTATGGCAGGGAGGAAACCTTCTTTTTCTAGAAACCCTTCAAAATCCTAGGGAGTATCTTCAAGAGACACATTTAATCAACCCTACACTGAGGGGAAATTATACGATAACCCACAAGGAGGAGAGTCAAATCTTGTTTCTTCTGGACTATCTTATGGACAACCTTATCCGGGAATCCTAGAACCCACTTGGGGTCCTCAAGGAAAACAACCTTATCCTCCCCAAGGGTCTAATGTTTATCCTCCCCACAGGGCTAATGTTTATCCTCCCCAAAGGGCTAATGTGTATCCTCCTTAGGGAAAAAATATTTACCCCCCTCGAGGGAAAACTGTTTATCCCCCACAACCAAATCAACCGACATATACCCCTCAAAATCCACCTGGTTTTCCCCCACTCATGAATGTTCCTCAACAATCATTGAATCTTATTTATCCTGGTCAACAAAAAATGTATGTAGGAGGGACTACTGGATACAATTACCCATCTCAACTAATTTATGGCCCTATTGGTGTCCCTATGCCACACCAGTATCACCCTCAGGTTAACCAAAAATTACCTTTCCTTGCTACTCTGGATCTCCCAAACTTGTCTCGGGTGACCAACAATCCAATACTACATTTTCCTTTTTGGCCAGTGATTCTTGCTAAATTACCTTCCAACATCCCAAATTTTGACAGTAAAATTGGAGAAGACCCAAACAACCATGTGATGACATTCCATTTATGGTGTTCATCAAACTCATTAATGGATAATTCCATACGTTTACGTCTCTTCCAGCGCACACTTACGGGTTCAGCAGCCAAGTGGTATATTCAACTTCCACATGGTTCTTTTCAAGATTTCAACTCCCTCGCCATGGCTTTCCTTACACACTTTCAACTACCCATCCGTTATGAGATGGGTACTAAAATTTTGACCTCTCTTTGTCAAACCAACTCGGAGCATATCTCTGATCACATTCATGAGTGGCGACAATGACGAAGGTTGATTAAAGAAATCATTCTTGACTAGTTATTGGCAGAATGGTTTACTAAATCTCTTTTACCCCCAATTGCTCGTGATGTCTCCATGGGTGGTGTCATCACCGAGGAAGAATCGATTGCATGGGATCAATACTTAGATTTGGTTTATTCACAACCTGGTACTTTGTACGAGTTGATTCCAAATGCTACCCGTGCCACTACCGATCCATCCAAAACTTCCTCCACGTCACATGTGGATGGATTTATCGGCACCGTCAAAAGCCAATCTACATCGCAATCGATCGGAATCATAAATTTCTTTGTTTCAACACTCGTTCCCAATTCAAACTCATTCTCCTCTACCTCACTCCCAACTCAAGTCTCTGAGGTGAACACAGTTCAATCTACCCCTTCACAACAATCTGGAGGTAAGAAGAAGTGAAAAAATAAACCCAAAAAGAATAATAATAATGAACAACCCAAAAACCAAAATCCACCGCCTTCTACTGAAAATAAACCACAGTGGAAACCGAAATTCCCTTGTCTTATTTGTGATGACTATCATTACACTCGAGACTATCCACATCGTGACGAAGTTGCAAAACTTTTCAAAGGTAATTCACAACCCTTTGTGTTAACACAAACTTTTCCTCAACGGAAATCCATGGTTGCTCAAGAACTTGCTCCCCCCATAGGGAGCAGTTCCAACCACCCTCCTAATGATGAAGCCTTGATGAGTGCTCATATTTATATGTTCAATGGGATTGATTTAACCACTCGCACTACGACATACGACACACCAGCTAAACCTGGAAAATAAAAGGTCACTAGCGGTTCTTTACTGGATCCATCCCCCACCTCTATTAGTCCTCCATCTGTGAGTCCTCCATCTGGGTCTGTTCAGATAGAGAAACCTACTTTCAACTCTATATTACGCCCTAGGAGAGCACCATCTATAAATCTACTTTCAATCCTAGTTCACATGTCACCCAAAACTACAACATCGTTGAAGATTTGGCTCAAGCACCGTGTGTTATGTCCGCACTGGAAGTTCTACAACACTTCCCAAGTCAATGTAGAATGCTCTTGGATGCTATTGGTTCCATTGAACCTAAGTCGTAAAAAAATATCATGTTTAACCTGGACAATTTCAAGTCCCGACTTTCTCACCAACTCGCTTTTCAAATTGATATTGTTGTTCACAACCAACACATTCACCACACTATTTTGGATGAGGGAGCTTCCACTTGTGTCATGTTGGCGCAGACCCCACCCCTCCTTAACGGTGTTCCATGACCTCCCAGTTTAGAATTGTTCAAGTCATCGAACCGAATGGTTTGTCGGGCTTTTGATGGAACCATTTTTAACTTGACACATGCCCTTTTTCACTTCCTTGGTACACAGGATGTGGCACCTATAGACCCTCTTCTTAACACTCTTCAACTTCGACACCAACATTTCTAGATCTATGTGCTATAATTCCCACTTCGGTGTGACCACGGACTGTAGCCATGGCCCAACTCCCTTCGCGACCCCGCACTTCGGGACTTTCACAAGTTGCTTTCTCCTTTCCCCAATTTCTAAATCGATGAACTCTTCGAGACCAGATCTATGGTCCACATTCCTCCCGTGACCAACGGTTGTGATTGAATCGTGAATTTTTACTTCGCAAGTGTTATTGGATAACTCTGTAAGTGCAGACATAAATCGATCTCCCTAGATCCACCTGGATCTAGAACAAAGCAAGACAGAATAATACTCTTTCCCTAGATTTTGACTATTGAATGAACTAGGAGGCAAGAACAAGTTACATACCTTATAATCGCTTCCTATAGTCTTTGTTTCTCCTTCTTCACTCTAGTGCTCTTGTGCAGCCAAGACCAAGAAAACACAAACCAACCAAAGTGAAGAAAGCACAATCTATTCAATAGTTAATCTATGTATATGATCAAGGAGTTATACAATAAAGTGGAACTAGATTTATGGGAAAGGGACATATTACTGTATCATATTGATGGAAAGTAAAGATTACAACTTGAGCCTTGATGTTGCAAACTTCCTTTCAATGACCCTTGGCTCTGACACACACACTTGCTCACTTGCATGAAGAAGATCAACCACCTTTGATAAACTTGCTGGAGTTTCCTAGCTGTTGTAGCATCAGTCCTTCACACAATCTTTCACCAATTCTCCAATGTCTTGCTTAACCTTGTTTGCTTCTAACTTTTTCCATGAGAATTCACTCAATATATAGGAGAGAATGAATTATTTACTTGGATAAGAATGATCCCAAAATATCAGGGAATCCAGTACTAGGATAACCATTCGAATGCCATCTCATCCTTTTGGAAAATTCCCTTCTAGAAGCTTCGAGAATTCATCTTTTTCCCTTCTTTAGAAAGATTTTGCACCCTAGTAGTTCAACACAGTGAGAACTTCTCACATCCTGGCTTAAGGCAGCCTGCGAGAATCATGCATTCTCACAGGCAAATATACTAGCAGCCTGCGAACATTCCTCAAAAATGTGATTTCTAGAAAGAGATAAAGGTAAATTTTCTCAGGAGAAAGTTCTAATGAAGAGCCTGAGTACACCATCATCAATAAATCATCATGATGACCAAAATCATGGGTAACAAAATTCCCCCCAAAGTATGAGGTTGGAACCAGTGACAATCGATAGACTTTGTAAGCTGCATGTGTGTGTCAAGAACCAGGAGCACATATAATCGGAAACCTGCAAACACCCAAGCATCTGCAGAATATCATATATACCAATTCTGAGGTAGGAATTCCCATACTCAGATCATAGACTGATGACATTATAGACATGGGTCATGGCCACCAATCATACACTGTGGATCCATGCTATCAAAATATAGCATAGCCACCGAAATACACTGTGGATCTATGTGAGAAATTTCAAATCAAGACTACATAGCCACGAAACATACACAGTGGATCTATGTGTCGCAAATTATACATACTCCTTCGCAACCTGGATCCCATAGATGATATCCAGGGTCTTCAATTCATCGCCCAAAGTACGAATCTAACCATGTGATTACATGTGTTGAAGTCAAACATGGTAGAAACCACTTGATTACCGGTCAATGATGTAACCATTAACAAGTGAGAGGGAAATCACCATTGATGTCAATGACTCCCAAGGTACCATAGTACAATCCATCGAGTGTGAATAAATGAGTTGATGTCAAACATCCAATGGAATCTTTCAATCAAGGGTCAATGATGTAAACCCACTGTCGAAAGTGAGGAAACCTGCCATTGAGGCATGCAAGTTCCAAGGTACCAAGTAATTTCTAAGTCTTGATTCCGGATAATGAGCTGATGTCGACGGAACAAAACTCGTCACAGGAGGGCCTTGATGTATCCCCCATCAATGACACGAAATGAGTAACAGATTTTGAAGGTGAAACAGAGCATTTTGCAAATTGGACCGGACACAGGGAAGGCCGACACGGAAAGAATGGAAAACTGCAGATGGCCGACTCAAAATAGGTTTCATATGGACTTCTCTTGAACATATGAATGACACAACCAATGATTTGGCAGCATTGACTCAAAGACTACACAGGGAATGACCTTGTAGAAAATTGAATGAGAGACAAATGGATTTCCCAAACCAGCTTCAAATGATGAATAGGGGGTGTCATGTTCAAGAGCGACACTTACTGCCAATCAATACAAAAATTAAACATATCCCTTTCCCAAATTTTCCCCCACCATTTCTGGCAAGTACCTCTTTATTTTTACGCAATCTTGAGGAGGATAACATATGCTTGTTTATATAAGATCATCCTTCGGACGAGTCGATCGGAGTATGTTTAACGAACCCTAAGAAGGAGTGGTTTGGTCCCATTACAGGTCTATCAATGTTTGTTTAACGAGTCCAAAGATAGAAAACTCGAAGCTTTTTCAAGATTATAGAGTTTGGAAAAACACTTAAAAGAGAACTCTCTCAGTTCCTTTTTCATAAAATAGTCTGGACGAGACCGAAAAAGAGATAAATTATCACTCACCAGACGCTTATTTCAAATAATTTATCGAGCGTGAAAATAGCAAGGTTGCTCGATGATCTTTTCATTTTTAGAGAGGCTGAAAAGAGCTTAAAGAGGACTCCAGGGGGGTTCCTTTTTCGTATAACCTTGTTGAGCCCGAAAAAGTGATAAAACTATGCTCGATCACGTTCTCATGGATTTACAAGCGCAAGAATGGACAAAAACGACGCTCGAGATTTTATGTAAAAACCATAAAAAACAATCAAAAACACACGATAACCAAGAAAAACATGTCCATATCCCTGTATTGAATCGTCAACATCATCACGCCTGCACAAGTTACACTCACCATAACATTAGGGATTAGGGTTTAGTTGATAAATAATTATAAAAACCCAAAAGGATATAGTAAAAGTAAATAAAATGAGTAACAACTCTTTTTTACCATACCATTTGACATTTCCACTATTGAGCTCCAAAAACCCCTCTTTTACCCTCCGAGTTCAGCGTTAGATTGCGGGAGCTACGAGAGACCATTCAGCGAGCTGTCTGCAACATTAAGGTATGCTCTTCTTCTTTAACATTTTCATGGTTCCATTTTATCATTTCATTGGTTAAATTTCCATTTTTAAGATGTTTTTCTAATCCCTATAGGCACGTTGTCATTCTCGCAGGCAGCCCATACGGGGCATGCGAGAATGATGCATTCTCACAGGTGAGCCTTGAGCCACCTGCGAGGTTCTCGCACTGTGCAAATGGGACACCTGCGAGAACCGCAAAGCCCAAAAAAATTTTAAATTTTTATCCAAATGAAAAAGATCTAAAGCATGAAAAAGTTATTAATCCTCCTTTTATGTTCCTTGTGCAGATAATTAGCCATAAACATGGTGCTTGAGTGGCGTGAAAGGGAACATGAAGAGGATAATGCAATGGCCGAGAATCATACTCCTACCATAGTTGCATTGAGATATTGTGGGCTCTTGAAATACTTTCGCATCCCGGGCATGAGGGCCCAAGTCAGACTACTAGAGTACCTGGTCCGTATGTGGGACCTAGATCAACAGGTTTTTCATGTGGGAGCTCATACATTGTCCATAGACATTGAAGACATATACTTTTTGACTGGATTGTCCCGACGCAGATACTATGTCAGCCTGACCGGTAGTAGAGGTGGTGGGCTAAAGATGAGTGAGTACTGCAATCAATACTGTGTGCCCGAGGCTAAAAGGAAAAAAGGAACAGTGGCTATCTGGGGGGTACAAGACTTGACTCTTCGCACTATCCTTTTTACTATAGCTCGAATGGCTGGGAGTTCTTCTCCTCATATGGCATTACAGATCTACTTCCAGTACACCATCGAGTGTACTGATCCTCGAGTATTCAACTAGGCAGATGTTGTGCTTCGCAGTATCAAAAAACAATTGACCAAATGTAGGCAAGGTGAGTTAAATCAATTTGGGTATGGCTCTTTGCTGGTGTCCTTATTCCTTGAGAGGGTCCTCATATTTAGACTACAGGTTGAGTGGAACATACTGGGTCCCAGGGATCCAAGGATGTTGATATGGTGTCGGCTCATGGCCCGGCACGTAGCAGGACCGATCGTCAAGTACGACGATATTTTCTTTGACTGGCTTCAAACCCAGATGTTGATGGTCGATGACTATGCTTATGTTGGGTTGGATTTCTGAGGAGATCCATATTTAGCACGACCAGAGGATACTCAGTGGGGTGACCTTGGTAAGAAGTACACGCATTTTCTCTTTTTAAATGTTTTTGAATTTTTATCATATTCAAATGTTTTTTGTTTTTATATATTCATCCAAAGACTAATACAAAATCGTTTGTTGATAACATAGATGTTGGACCATATAGACCTCCTGGGACTTCTCCCATCCAGTGGCGAGGAGAGGTAGCGGAAACACCACAGTATGTTGAGGATTATCAAGTAGTGGAACAGAATCTAGAGGGCCTTATTGTAGACATTCCAGATATGACTCTGGAAGAGGTTCCACGACGCGATCAACGTCATACTGTAGGGGTATCAACAGCTATGAGTCAACTTCTCCGTAGGGTTGCTAGGGCATTCATGTGTTACCATGAACGTCATCCATGATGTCACATTGTAGAAGCTATAAGCTTCCATTTTTGACATTTTGGTCTTCGGACAAACTTTTTGTAAAAAACCTTTTGATCGTTATATATACAGACGGATTCTACCGGTGTACTTTATATTGTGTGAATTTTGATGTGTTTGATTTATAAATGATTCAAATGTCTGTCCAATACATAATTAGCCAATGCATCTGTTAATGTATTTAGACATCTAGGAATATGTTGATATTCAATATGATCAAAATAATGCCCCAAGAGGCGAATTCACAAATACACCCGTAACAAAGTAGGACTTCGAATATAGTAGATATTACTTATCTATAGTAATACAAGCTGTGAGTCAATTCGCACAACCAAATGACGAATTCCAAGCCAGATAGCATCAACCAATAATTCAATAATTGCGCTATACTCTACAATGTTGTTGGTCACACGGCCGATGCACACACCTCGTAAAGATACAAGTTCGTTTGTTGGGGCATAAATTTCCCACGCAGCGGATGCAAGGTTCCAAGTACTATGGATAGCACCATCAGCGAAGCCAACATAGGGTAGCGAAAACTCTGACATCTGGAAATCAAACAAAACGTCACATAAGGGCAGAGACCAGATAAGGGCAAACGAAAACTATAGTAACACACACAAAGTATGATACATTAAAATATAGGTACTTGTGCACAAATGACTTATGCATAGTACTTCTTCAAGTACAACCCATTCCTGGGTTCACTCAAAGGGATACCATCGTAATCTACCAGCTCATATGCTCCTTTTTCCAAAACTCGGCGAACAATATAAGGACCTCGCCACATTGGTTCGAATTTCCCAG
>ML820870.1:55800-75827 GCA_009831015.1 Picea engelmannii
CATCACCTCAGCCCATTTTGTAAAGTAATCAACAGCTACAATGATGTAACCATGCCCCCCGGCCGAGTGAGGGAGACATGTCATGAAATCAATGCCCCATTTCGCAAAAGGACCAACTGAGACCACAGGATTAAGAGGAGTAGGATGTGACCAAATTTTCTGATTGTAGGTCTGGCAAGCATGGCATTTCTGAATAGGAGTAATGTCGTCGTGAAACAAAGAAGGCCAAAAATATCTTGTGCGTAAGTTCTTCTGGAAAGTAGCATACCCAGACATATGACCACCACATGCTCCAGAATGGTAGTCATTTAGATCTTTCTCTGCTTCATAAAATTTTAAACAAAATCAAAAAACTGAGTCAATTCCCCGACAGTAAAGAGTATCCCCGAGGATAATGTATTGACGAGCTTGATAGCGTATGCGACGTCGTTCGTTACTAGACAAAGCAGGCCAAAAAGTCTGGGTTTGGATATATATAATGATATCCCCATACCAAAGATCATCAGTGCTAATAAGGAAAAGAGATTCATCGGGTAATGAATCTACTGCTACATTTTCCGTCGCAGAATGAGGAAAATCGCATATCAACTCAGTGAAAACTAAGGATTTCTTAGACTTGGCACGATCGAATTCCAGGTCAAACTCTTGGAGTATGACAATCCATTTGGAGTACTTTCCCCCAAGCAATTTACGTGTCAAAATATGTTGCATAGGGTTACAATGAGAAATCACCATAGTCTTACGTGAGAGGATATAATGCCGAAAGCGTTGGACAGCTTGAACGATAGCCAGGGCCAGTTTTTCAACATGTTGATACTTGATTTCAGTTGGTGTGAGACTTCGACTCAAGTAGTAAACAACATGTTTGTCATGCGCATCATCCTCTTGGACGAGAACCATGCCAATAGTGTACTCTGAGGCAGCAAGATAAAGGAAATAATTGCGACTGTAATCAGGAGGAAAGAGAAGCGGAGCTCGCATTAGGGATAACTTTAAAGCTTCAAAGGCATTGTTGGCAACGGTATCCCAGACGAACTCTGAATATTTCTTTAGTAGCTGCGTAAAACCATGAGTGATCTTGGCGTAATTAGGAATAAAACGATGAAGAAAGTTTGCTTTCCCCTGCAAACTTTGCAACTAGTGCAGTGTGGAAGGAGGGAGATTAAGAATTGCCTCGACCTTAATAGGATCCACCATGATCCCTTGACGCGAAACGATAAAACCTAGAAGACGGTCGGATTCTATGCAAAAAATGCATTTATGAGGATTTAAACGTATACGATAGAACCGACAGTGAACGAAAATAACTCAGAGGTGGTTAGGGTGATCGACTTTGCGCATAGAATGAGCTGGTAAATCGTCCAAATAGGGTTGAACGATATGCTTAATATCATGAAAAGCATAAGACATAGCACGTTGAAACATCGTGCTAGCGTTATTAAGACCAAAAGGGAGTTTCCTATAGGAAAAAGTACCCCAAGGACAAATAAAAGCAGTTTTATGTTGGTCCTCAGGAGCAATGTTAATTTGATTATAGCCAGAGAAACCATCCATGAGAGAGAAGATTTCACTTTCGGTGCAGTCATCGACAATCTGATCGATGAAGGGGGTAGGAAAGTTGTCCTTGGGACAAGCTTTGTTAATATCCCTATAATCAACACATACACGAATACTGTTGCCTTTTTTGTCAATCGGGACAGGATTGGAAACCCATTCTGTAAGAGCCACCAGATAAATAAAGCCATCTTTTAGAAGTTTTTCAACTTCGAGCTTGAGAGTCGCCGCTTTACGTGGGTGGACTAGATGAAGGTGTTGTCGGAGAGGTTTATCTCCAGGGTAGGTCTTTATCTCATGTACAACAATAGCAGGGTTGATACCTGGCATATCTTCATAGCTCCAGGTGAAGATGTCACAAAATTCTTTGAACAGAGACGTATAGGTGACGATTTTTTCGGAAGAACACGAAGCTCCAATATGAACATTTTCGACTATTCCAGGTTTAATGGATATGTCAATGGGAATCATGGGCGAGATGTTACTTAAGTTCCCTTCAGCAAACACGTCATGTGAAGTCGCGGGAACCGTGGAAATAACAACAACGGTCGACGAAGTCGAAATCCGTTGGTAGTTCTCAAGAGTCTGTTGCTCCAGAAAAAGTATGGAACGATGATGCCCATCATCCCACGGGGTGTCTTCCATGAAGGACATGATCATCTCGTCAGTGGGAAAAATAACACAACAAGGATCGGGAGACAACTCATCAAGAGAGGGGGTAGAAGGTGTTGTCAATTGAATGGCTTGATAAGCGGACTCAACCGGACTTAATGGCATTACGTCGCTGAAACGAAGATGATCTCCAGGGTCAGGGACAATCCAAGGGTCATCTGACGTAGGAAGTTCATGAGGCACGATGGAGATCATGTTTATTAAAGCAACTAATGGGCGTGAAACATCGGGCAGTGGAATGGGGAAAGTACCCATTAATGAGGAGTCTTTTAAAAGGTTGACACCAACATTCTCATAACCCGGTGGGGTTTTAGCAATAAACGGCACGTTGCTCGTACAAGTATCAGAGTTGAAGAAGGCAAGTTGGTCAATAGTAACAACCTTTCCTTGATGAGGGAAATGTACTACATGGAAAAGTGTTGACACAATGGAGTGCATGGAATCGATCCAGCTATGACCAAGTAGAAGATTATAATCAAGGGGAGCATCAAAGACTTCCACTTCGACTTGGACCGTTTTACCTTCTAATGTGATAGGCAACGAAGGAAGAACACCGTAAGGCTTAAAACCAGAGCCATTGAAGGCTTTAAGAGTGTTTTTTGATTCATTCAAGGGAGGAGAGCCAATGGCTTTCCAACAATCAAAAGACATTACACACATTGAGGCACCCTCGTTGATAACAGTGCGGCAAATGTTCTTGTCAGAGACAACAACCTGTATCTGGAACACGAGTTGCAAGGGTAACCGTGGAATATGATCATCTAAGTCAAAGACTATGAGATTCATATTTGTTGGGTCAATTCCACCTATAGCTTTCAACAGTGCCTTCCATTGTGCGGGACAAGACTGAAGGACTTCAAGGGCTGACATCGCTGAAGGTGCCTGGGCCAAATCTTCAACAATGTTGTAGTTCTGGGCCGCACAAGCATGAGGATTGAAAGCCAATTTCCGAACGACACCTTTGGGGGGTGGTCGTAGAACTATATCAAGGCTCGGTCGTTTGATATGAAGAGGACCGTTAGTAGGTGGATTCGCGGGAGAGGGTTGGACCAAAGCAGGAGGTACATCGTCAACCTTCTCCTTAGATGGAGTATAATCTTTGGCTCTAGTCGTGAGTGCAATGTTGTTTTTCTTAGAATCATTAGTACACATTAAAACATATGATGTTGTAGAAGAGGAGGGTTGGTCATGGATGACCTACTAAGCCTGTTGTTGAGACGGGAAGGGTTGGGACAAGACAGCCGGTGTAGATGGTTTGGGTGCTCCTTGAAGGAACTTTGTGACCTCGGCATGTCATGGACAATCCTTCATGTAGTGATCATCACCATAGATAAGGAAAGGGTAGTGGGGTTTGCGCTTATCCCGCTCCTCAATAGGAGTAGTTTTAGGTTTGTCTGCTTGATTATTATTTTTTCCCTCCTTATTCTTGCCTCTCACCTTTTTAGATTTTTTTTTACCGGTCATGGTAGATTGGACAGCATTAACCTCAGAAGTTTTGCCGGTGGGAGTGGCAGGAGACAGAGCATTTTGAACATTAGAAGAAGAATATTTAGGGGTTGTGCTTGAAACAGAATGTGATTGGGCCTGGGAAGTACCAATCACACCGTTAGTTGCATGCGAGGCAACTGGAGTAGTTGAAGTGCTGGAAGTACCAAGACGAGGTAATTAAGGTAGCAAATTGTAAAGTGTTCCTGTTTGCAAATAAATGAGATCAAGATATTGATCATGACTTATAGCCTGCTCCTCTATGACAACGCCCCCCATGGAAATGTCCTTACCAATTTCATTCACAAAGGATTTCGTAAACCATTCTACCAGTAATTGATCAGGGAGTTCAAGTTTAATGATACGTCGACGTCTTCGCCACTCATGAATATGATCAGAGATATGAGTGCCTTTAGTCTGTTTGAAAGAATTCAAAATCTCAGTCCTAGTATCATAATGGATCGGTAACTGGTAATGTGTAAGGAAAGCCATAGCTAGGGTGTTGAAATCAGAGAAGAAACCTCGTGGCAATTCAATATACCACTTCGCAGCAGAACCGGTAAGGGTTCGTTGAAAAAGACGTAAACAAATAGAGTCATCCATCAATGAGTTGGATGAACACCATAGGTGAAAATTCATAACGTGATTGTTTGGGTCCTCTCCCACTTTTCCATCAAATTTAGGAATGTCCGATGGGAGCTTGGCTGGAATAACAGGCCATTGGGGAGAGTGAAGAATATGATCATTTAAAATCCTAGACAAATCTGGCAAATCCAAAGTAGCAAGAAAAGGTAACTGTCGATTCACCTACGAGTACTGGTGGCTTTGGGGTGGAAGCCCTGTCAGCAAACCAGTAGGACCGTAAGTAGTCTGTCCAGACGGATTCAACGGTGGTTGGAGCGGATAGTAGTTCTAAGGATTGTAACCTTGAGTTTGAGCAGGGACCTGAGTTTGAGCATTTTGACCCTGACCCCAAATAGGATTGGGTATACCTGGATATGGTTGGCCTATAGTAGGGACAATTTTCTTCCCCCCAGGCATTTGAGGAAGATTTTGTATCATCTGATTCCAATACTGGGCCAAAGAAAGGGGTATATTTTGCCCAAAAGGTGGGGTTGGACCCCCTATCGTAGGTGGAGTTCCAACCGGAAGTTGTGTCCCAATCGAAGGTTGTGTAGTAACTGGAATGTGTCTGGTAAGAGGAGGTTGAATTGTACCACCTTGGCCACCAATGAGAATCTACAAGTTTGGTGTAATGGATGGGATAGTGCCACTAGGATTAGGATTGCCAGAAGGAAATTGAGGGAGTGTCGGAATAAAACCGAGAATAGGATGCCCACGAAAAGAAGGACCACCTAGAGAACCGGTAGGGGTTTGCAGAGGTGTTGGAACAGAAGCATTCAACAAAGCATTCAATGCATGGTACCCAGGTGGTAATGTCGGAATGACATTGGGCGTTTGCTGGGTGTTTATAGGAGGAAGACCAACCGCAGTTAAACCGGTAGGGACACTCGTAGTATTTGTGAGATGGGCCATCTCAGCAGGGATAGTAAAGTGATAAGTAGTATTCAATGGTATAGTCTCTATCTCAGAAAACACCGGAGGGTTGATTTCAGAGACCACAGGCGAACCAGGACTAAAAAGAGTCCTGCGGAAATCACCTGCAGACCAAAAAGGATCTTGGCCTTCTACACCGGGAAAAGGCCCAATGGGTAATCCAAAAGAGGTAGCAACAAGTTCTCTAGAAGAATTTAATCGCATAAAGGGTCATTCACCACGGCGAATTCGAAAGTCCTCTCTAGTATTGGTAATTTGAAAAGGTTCTAGAGGGTCAGTTGATTCCACTTGTGTTGTGGTAACAACTATGGCTTCACCTTCCTGAGGAGAGCCCTTAGGTGTAGTTGTAGGCAAGGGTTGTGTACCGTCCATATGCTCTGGAGATAAACCCTGCATTCTACGTGAACAACGTGGGGGAGCTATTGTAAACGAGTGACAAGCTCCACGAAGAAAATCCTATGGTCAACTTCGAGAAACAAACAACACGTGCTAGTAAACAAAATCTAGGAAGCAATCACCAAGCAAACAAGACCTTCTAATTTTGAAGCCACTAGTTGGTGATGAAATCCAACGTCACAACAACGAGACAAGAAGGGGTGAGGCTAGGGTGGAACATTTACGCTGACAACCTGCTTAACGGACTTACAACCTGGTGCAAGCTCCCACACATAATCGTGGGTATACCCTCCAAGGAGCCCGAGTGAGTTTGGTCAACATCAATTCTAGGTACCGTGAAGACTTTCCCCTCCACAGTCACCTCGGGTAAGAACCTAGAGAGATAGGCCACTAAGTTTACCACCAACAACAATAAAACCTGGGGGAACATTCGACAGTCTGATCCACACGCAAGGGCAGGGTATCTAGCCCGAAATCAACTCAAAAGGCTTCCACTCATCATTGTGGGTATACCTCTGAGTGATCCCCGTAATACGTGCAATCTCTACACTGATATCAACAAAGCAGGGTGAGTAACTCTGCCAATACCAATGTGACCTTGTGCTTGACACTTGTGTGAGAAGGGCTTCCCAGGACAAGATGCTGCAAATGGAATTTAACACTCCCTAACACAAGATTCTATTGTGTGTTTTATGCTTTTGGAGAGTGTATCTCTCAGCACTATCCTAGCTAAATGTTGGTGTAAAAGAGCCCTAGAAAAGAGTTACTAGATAAATTTTATGATTACGCAGTGTTATTAAAGGCTGTTGTTTACTCAAAGGTAATGGGAATGAAACTTATGTTGTATGACTCTAACCCAACAATGCAAGGATGAGAATGAAATATATCACTTTTTGTTCGATGAATCCTATGTATGGGAGAGAGAGAGAGTTTTCCAGATCAACCTTGAACTACAATGCACAGTTTCCTTTCAAATGCCAATGAAAACAATCACTTATCAAATGAAAATTCTCTATTGTGTCTTTTCAAATACTTCAACAAGCTCAATAATTTGCAATGTTTTCTAAAAACAAAAACAAGTTTTTGAAAGAAAAACCTTGTGTTCACTTTCCAAAAAGGACGACCCTCACTATGCCAATGAGAGCACAGAAAATCAAATCAACGAACAAGCAAATAACCCAATCAAACCAATTTTAGTTTTTTCAAATGCAAAAGAAAATGATCTTTCAAACCAAAAGCAAATGATAAAACCAAGCAAACTTAACTTTCAACCAATCACTGGATCTTAACTAATCAAACTCACTCAAATTTTGAAGTTAGAGAGAATGGTTTTGCCAAGAAAAGCCAAGAAACGAAAGTCAAGTACAAAATGACAAGAAAATCCTTGAAACCCTAAGGCTGTTCATGCATACAAACAAAGACAAGAAAGATACCAATCAGAGGTCCAAGAAACTCACAAGAGGCAATCAAACTGATCTGGGCAGTTGGAAATACCAAAACTCAAAATCAAATTTTTGAAAAAGAGTGTTTGCAAGCAGGCAATATAACACATTGTGAGAATCACTAATTCTCACAGGTGACCCTTGAGCAGGGTGCGAGAACCTTGCACTGAAACCTATAGGCAGGGTGTGAACCCTACCTATTCTCGCAGGCTATAATGAAGTGCAGTGAGAGAATCCATGAACATAAGAAAAAATTTGAAAAATGAATCAAAATTCAAGAAGGTTTTTGGACCCAGAAGGTCTATCAGGATATCCTGAAGACTCGGAGACTGATAGGACAAAAGAAAAGGGAAACCAGAGCAAATGGCCATAGAAAAATATCAAAAGCCACAACGAAAATGGGATTGTCCCTAATGGAGTCACCAATTTTGTTATTGGATAAATCTGTAAGTGTGGACTCCACCTGGATCTAGAACAAAGCAAGACAAAATAATACTCTTTCCCTAGATTTTGACTATTGAATGAACTAGGAGGCAAGAACAAGTTACATACATTATAATCGCTTCCTATAGTCTTTGTTGCTCCTGCTTCGCTCTAGTGCTCTTGTGCAGCCAAGACCAAGACAACACAAACCAACCAAAGTGAAGAAAGCACAATCTATTCAACAGTTAATCTATGTATATGATCAAGGAGTTATACAATAAAGTGGAACTAGCTTTATGGGAAAGGGACATATTACTGTATCATATTGATGGAAAGTAAAGATTACAACCTGATCCTTGATGTTGCAAACTTCCTTTCGATGACCCTTGGCTCTGACACACACACTTGCTCACTTTCATGAAGAATATCAACCACCTTTGATAAACTTGCTGGAGTTTCCTAGTTGTTGTAGCATCAGTCCTTCACACAGTCTTTCACCAATTCTCCAATGTCTTGCTTAACCTTGTTTGCTTCTAACTTTTTCCATGAGAATTCACTCAATATATAGGAGAGAATGAATTAGTTACTTGGATAAGAATGATCCCAAAATATCAGAGAATCCAGTACTAGGATAACCATTCGAATGCCATCTCATCCTTTTGGAAGATTCCCTTCTAGAAGCTTTGAGAATTCATCATTTTCCCTTCTTTAGAAAGAGTTCACACCCTAGTAGTTCAACACAGTGTGAACTTCTCGCACCCTGGCTTAAGGCAGCCTGCGAGAATCATGCATTCTCGCAGGAAAATATACTAGCAGCCTGTGAACATTCCTCAAAAATGTGATTTCTGGAAAGAGATGAAGGTAACCTTTCTCAGGAGAAAGTTCCAATGAAGAGCCTGAGTACACCATCATCAATACATCATCATGACGACCAAAATCATGGGTAACAAATAGTCATGTCTCCTCTCGACTCTACTTCTTCTGATTGTGAATCAGTGATGCATTGATCCCTTGCAATGTGCCCTTCCAAATCCAATGGTTTGGATTTGAAATCGCTCTTCTCAACTTCACGAAGATCCTTCATTTTCTCTCGGCAAACCTTCTGAAGTTCTTGCTCCCGAACCTCTCAATATTCTACCACCTGTCATTTCTTCGATGATGGGTGATTTATCCATATTTGTGACTTTTTCAAATCCTCAACACCTTTGCACACTTAGCACAAATCCCCTTTCGAGACTTAGGTTGTTCTCGAAGGCTTTCTGCACTCCTTGTATAAATTTGTGCAACTCTCCTGCGACTTTGCTCGACTTGAAAACCTCCAAGGTTCCAAGTTCCTCTGTGAGATTCTCATGCCCTCCTGGAAGTTTCTAGCCCTTCCTCCTGAGCTTATAAGGTGAACTCACAACACCTTAGACCCACTGCTTTCACTTGGATCAATTTTTCAACGACTTCTCCCTCAGCCTTATGGAAAGGTTTAAGGCATCTCATTTCCTTTGTCATTGCACTTCTTGCAAATCCTTCCTTCACCAAAATGTTAAGAAATTTTGGGATTCTCCAACACCTTCAACCATGGTGTTCCTGGGTATGCTCACACAAGCTTGATTCCCTCCTGGTAGAGTATTCCAGAGTGTTCAATAACTCTGAACTATGCTTCTCCCCACACAGTCTTTCTTTTCAAGGAACTTAACCGCCTTGAAATTTCTCCCTGATTCGGTGAATTAATATGTTGTGCCCTCCCAACAACTTCTCTTATGAATCCACTGAGTTCATACATGCACTCCTTGCGTTGTCTTACAGATTCTCCTCTCTATGTTGTGCACTCCTTGCACTTAGCCTAGAGAACTAGACTTAACTCAACACACTCATAGATATAAAATTGTATCTCTATCCCTGCAGACAATTTCTAACATTCATCTACAATTCACAAACCTATAAAAGTCATTAAAAACAAAACATCCATTGAACAAAAATGTAAAATGGGAAAAACTATCATTTTCTATTAATGGTGGAATTCCAAATTACAATGGTGGAGTCTGAGTTGCAACTGAGTCTTGGCTCTCATCAACCTCCTTGTATCCAACCTACCTAACTCTCCTCTACTTTTCCTACAAAACAAATATTTATACAAGAGGGGCTCAAAATGAGCTTCCCTTGCAAGCTGACTAATGGTGTCAAATCACCATCCCTAATGCATATTGAAAGGACAAATTACAATGATGGTAATTTTGCTTCAAATCGAATGCAGATCCATTTTTTCGTCAACCTATTAATGGTGACCTTATCTCTAGCTTGTGCGAAATCACGATTTGTCTCTTCCATCTTGTCTCTAATTAATGCATGGATCACGTCTTGGATTCTCGAGGAAAAAATGAGAGGACAACGCCTCTCCTTCCTTGAATGTGCACCATGCATGTTAATTAGTTGGTGCATGCTGAGATGGAGTGATGCTCCTGCATGACATGTCGTTAGCTTGTTGGAAAGGATTAAAATCGCCCACACTTAACCAATCCCCTACAATTTTATGAGCATTCGATGGGCGAGGTTTTCATCCTCACAGACTCTTGCAGTCCTTAGTCACTCAGTTGGGTGGAAAGACCATTTATGTTGATGTCAAGGTTGTTGATTCTCCCCTCATTTACAACTTTTTATTAGGAAGAAGTTGGTTTTATTCCATGATTGTTGTCACTTCATCAGTTTTTTGATGTGTACAATTCCCTTATCAAGGAAAAATTATCACTATCGACCAGTTAGATTACTATACACCTAACGCTCGTACTCTCGCTACCAACAATATTCCTTTCTTGGGAGATCAAAATATCACATATGAAAGTTTTGATGTAGGTCTTTTAAAAGACTCTTCCCTAATGGGTACTTTTCCTACACCACTTCCTCCTACCACACAACATATTTCCATAATCAATATGATTTATACTATGGCCTATCAGTCTCTAGATTCATCTGATCCTTGGCTTGTCCTTTAGAATTTGATGCATTAGGTGATGCTATACCACTTAGTCCAGTCGAGGCTTCATACACTGCTATTCAATCCGTCTCTCCCTCCACAGATGACCAACATCTATTGGCACCCAACACTTATTCAATGCCATCTTGGTTGAATTCCTTGTCTTACGCTTTTGACTACATTTCCCAAGTTTTTCCTTTAGACAAATCCATTATGGAAATTCTTAGCATTGACGACATACCTTGGGATTACAACCATCATCGATCCTCTTTTCTTCCACCTCTAAAAGAAATTCGGGAAGATATACACTCTATCTCCCCCCCCCACCCCCGATGTTGTTGATTCTCCACAATCTCTTATACTTACCCAGGATATTATTTCTAAGGGAAATTTAGGAAACATCTCTTCTATAGTCATTATTTATATTTCAATCAATGAAGGTATTGTAGAAAATATTAATATCATTGTTAATTGTCCGCTCGAGGAAGTGGGCTCTTACACCGCTTTATTTAAAGAATTTTGTGTTGTCTTCGCTTGGAGATATGAGGAAATGACAGGGATCGATCCTTCGATCACTGTGCATGAAATAAAAACTTACCCAGGTGTTAAACATGTCTGACAAAAAATTCACCTGGTTCATCCTAAGAAAACCGCAGCCATAAAGGAAGAAGTTGAAAAACTGTTAAAATTTGTCTTTATCTATCATGTCCCCTTGACGGAATGGGTTTCTAACATTGTTCTGGTCACTAAGAAACAAGGGACCATTCATGTATGCCTTTATTATAGGGATCTTAACAAGGATTTTCCAAAAGACAATTACCCCACACCCTTCATCGACCAAATCATTGATAATTGCACTGGCAACGTTATTTTCTCTTAAATGGATGGATTTTCAAGATACAAGCAAATTGACATTCTACCCGCTGATCAACATAAGACAGCCTTCATCTTCTCGTGGAGAACTTTCGCCTATCAAAAACTACCGTTTGGTCTCAAAAACATTGGTGCTACCTTCCAGCAGGCCATGTCATATGATTTCCATGATATCAAACATATTGCAAAAGCTTACCTCGATGATTTACCTACCCATTCATTCAGTCGATCAGACCATATTGGTCATCTACGGGATATTTTTCTTCAATGTTGGTTCTATCATATCTGTTTGAACCCCCACAGGTGTATCTTTGTTGTCGAATCAAGTCGACTCCTCGGTTTCGTTGTCTCCAAAGATGGGATTAGGGTGGATCCTTTAAAGATTAAAGCTATTCTTTCTTTACCCCCTCATCATAATTTGACCCAACTACAAAGTTTGTAAGGGAAATCGAACTTTCTTAGTCATTTTATATGCAATTATGCTGAGATTACCAAAGGATTTATGCAATTGTTGCAGAAAGACACTGCTTTCATCTGGGATGAAACAACTCAACGATCTTTTGATGTTATTAAACATGCATTGACCAATACACCTCTTTTGCATCCTCCAAATTATACACAAGACTACATCCTTTACTTGGTAGCCTCTACTTCCACTATCGCTATGGTGTTAGTTCAAGAGGACCCTAACGTTGAGGAACATGTGATATGCTATCTGAGAAAGAGTCTATCTGGTCCCGAGATACGATATTCACATGTTGAAAAGTTGGCTCTCGCAGTCGTCATTGTTGTCCAGAGATTTCTCCATTACATCTTGTTACACACTACCACAGTCATTGTGGACTCAAACCCCATGTATCATATTCTGACACGTCAAGTCCTTGGGGGAAAATATTCCAAATGGATCATTATTCTTCAGGAATTCAATCTCGATTTTGCTAGGTCCAAAGCTAAAAAATCCTTTATGTTTGTGGAACTTATCTGTGATCTTTCCCATGCTGATGAAGATACTGAGCCCAGAGATTATCTCCCCGATGAATCTCTATTCCTCATTAGCACGTCTGATCCTTGGTATGGAGATATCCTTCTTTATATTCAAACCCAACGTTTTCATCCCAATATCTCTCGTGAAGAACGTCATTGTATCTGTCACCATTCTAAATGCTACCTTATCATCGGTGACACTTTGTATCATTGTCATATTGATATTATCCTACGACGTTGTTTAACTCATGATGTGGTTGAACGTGTCCTTAATGACTCTCACCTTGGAGCATGTGGCAGCCACCTTTCTAGGATGGCTACAGCTCAGAAAATTTTACGTGTTGGTTACTTTTGGCTCTCTATCTTCAAAGATTGTATTGAGGATGTCAAAAAAATCCCACCTTGCCAAGTTTTTCATAAAAATGCACTCACCCGCTGCATCCTATTGTCTCCATCAGCCCCTTTGAAAAATGGGGCATTGATTTTATGCAATGTAAGCCTACCTCATCTGAGGGGCACAATCATATCATTGTTTTCATTGATTACTTCACAAAATGGGTTGATTTTATGCCTACTTTTATTAATGATGGTCGTACCACAGCTCTTTTCATCTTCAACCACATCATCACTCACTTTGGTGTTCTACGTGCCATTGTCACTGATCATGGTTCACACTTTCAAAACTAGATGATGAGTGAGTTACATGCCAAGTTGGGTTTTTTCCATGAGAACTCATCCCCCTACTATCATCAAGCAAATGGACAAGTTGAAGCTATCAATAAGGTCCTTAAAACCATGATTCAACTCATGTTCAGGCAAACAAAACATCTTGGCATCTACAAATTTTCTCCTCTCTCTGGGCTTACCACACCTTAGTGAAAACTGCAACTGGATTCACTCCTTTCTAGTTGGTATATGGCATCGAAGAAGTATTACCAATCGAGTGAAAAATTCTTTCATTGAAACTCAAAGTAGAACTCCTGCCACACACTTTTGTTGAAGAAAAATGTTTCTTACATATGACTAGGTTGGACTAAACACATCTCAATGTCACTCTTGTTAACGAGATGTATCAAAAACGAATGAAGAATCAATATGACAAATATGTCCATCCTCGCATTTTCGCAGAAGGAGACCTAGTCCTTGTTTATGACCAGGATCACGATAAGTTAGGGATAGGAAATCTAGAACCTTTGTGGAATGGTCCTTACATCGTGAAACATGTTTTACATAGAGGTTCCTACGATCTACTTAAATATGATGAAATCTCTCTTGGTGAACCCTAGAATGGGCTTTACCTTAAGAAGTACTATGCATAGAACATCTAGAATTTTTTCTTTGTAAACTATTGTACTATAGTTTTGGTGTGTCTTTTTCTCTTACGTGTTTGAGTTTTTTCCTAGACGCTTATACTTTGTCTTGTGATTGTGTGTGCAGATGACATCTTCCTTTCCTATCTTTGTCGGATTTGCAGATGGCACTAGTCGACACACCCAGAACATTGCTTCTGCAGCTTGGGTCATTTACCACTCTGATGAGTTAGTGAGTTTAGGAGGTGTTTGCCTAGGATCGGCAACCAATAACATGGCATAATATCACGCTACCATTGGACTTTTAACCAAGGCCTCCTCCCTGGGTATATCTCATATAATCATTAGCCTAGACTCTCAAATCGTGGTCTGTCAACTTCATCGGGTCTATGCCATTCACAATCCTATCCTATTGCATCTCCACCTATGAGTTCATCGTCTTGAAAAAATGTTTGAATTTATAGAGTACAGACACATACCAAGAGGAATCAACACAACTTTAGATTCACTAGAAAATTATATTATGAATCGGTATCTCGCGCATAGATGATTTTTTAGAAATAAAATGAACCATATAAACATATCACATGTAAAATAAACACATCACACAAGATTATTTGCAAACATCATTGGCACCACAAAACTCGAATATATATGTATATATACTGTGTGATAGAAAAATGTTTGGTTACATCAAAAATGTACATAGAAGGGAAAAATTTGGGCCCTCATGCCCATGACATCTTCATATAGACTACAAAAAATATCTAGAGGATCCTAATCCTCTTGCACCACGTTGTGCTCTGAGTAGCACACCACTGCACGAGTCACTCATCTAATTAGGTAGTTCAAACTCTCGGTAACCCCCATTATATGTCTCTGTAAATGTAGAGGTACATCTCACCTCCTGAGAGGAGGCACACCCATCGTAAGACCATGGAGGTTCCTCTCAACCTCTCGGAGACCCCCCACCGCTACCTCACGCTCTACATCTATCTGTGCATCTTCGCAACACCCTAGTGCTGGTATCTCTGTCAGGTGTGTTGCACCTCTGTCTTCATGGTGAAACAATACATCTGTTAAAAACCCCTCTAGGTACACATAAAAATAATATAAACTTTAAAAAATCAAAAAACACTTGACAAGGTCTTTGGTTTCATACCTGACACATCCCAGTCTATTCCATATGGAAGTACCAAGTCCAGACTACCCCGAAAATCCACTCTGGCGTATGGAAAGTCCTCAATGAAAATCATCAACCAAGCAAAGAAGTCAACTATGAATTTAAATTCTGAGTCAGTTCCCAACCTTGGAGACAAACTCATCCATATTTCCATCCTTGGTTCAATTACCGTTCGTGCCATCAATTCGATTTGTGGTTGCATATGAGGGATATGTTCTAGAAAGAACAAAACCAAAAAGGATCCATACCCAAATTGTTTATGTTGCCCCATCCTGCATTTTGTAATTTGATCCTTCACATTGTGAAGGAAAGTTGTGCTCCAGTTGAACAACCTTGGATCCACACATTGTAGAGCATAAGCCATTTGGGATCTTGAAGCCAATTGTGCACTGGTGCTACCTACCAAATTGGTGATGGAAAACAAGATGGATCGAAGAGGAAAATCTCTAACCTCTTTGATCACGATTTGGCCTCCAACCAATCGCGACCATTGAACACAATGATTTTCCACATACACTTCGGCATGCACTGGAACTGCCTGTTTTCTAGACAAAATAATAGGAGCCCTTCTCTTTGAGAGGCCGGTCAAAAATTATATGGCCGGGCAAAAAGTATACGGCTTGTTCGGCGACAGTACACAACCCAATCATATACTCAAGTAAAAGGACTTCCTTTTTCATCTTCTGTAGTTTGAAATACTTGAGGAGGCCACAATTCCTCAAAGCGGTCGACGTTTGAGGGTTTTGTAATGCAGCTACATCATCAAGCTCATGCTCACACTCCTTCCACTCAATCATGGCTTTTATCAATGCAAACTGCAAGAACATGCAATTAAGAGCCATTAACCATCTCATCACAGCAAATTTTTGGGTAATTTTAGCTTAAAAATCATTTTATTTTTTCATTCTACATTGGCGCTCCCTTAAATGCACACACAGAGTGCTAGCGCTCCCCTGGAATGAATACCAGGGTGTTGAAAACACGGTCGATGCTCCCCTCAGCCCTTTGAGGGAGAGTCTATCTGTTTTGGCTCCTAGAGATTCCTAGGGCACCCAAAATGAAACAGAAAACTACCTAAAAAGAAATTTTAAACCGTACAAAATGATTGGAAAGAGTTAAAGACCAACCTGATCGGGACGAAAGTGAAAATGGTTGACCATAGCTCCTATTCCAACAACTTCAAAATCGCTCTCTAAAGTCAAATTTACCATTGCTAGAAGACTTTGACACAAATGAAATGGTAAAAACATTTTTAACCCTATTTTATTGATATAGACTTCAGTTTTTTCTAACCTATAGTGTATTTTGGGTTTTTAAATCATTTTGGAGATGTCACTAATACCTTGGAATGAATATTTGTCATTACTTGCAGGTTTTGAAGCATTTTTGTTCAGTTTAACCTTGTCACACTGACAAGAATGGTTTTAGTTCCTTCTCACACTTGAAAAAACATAAGAACATAACCGAGTAGAATTTTATCCCTTTTCGGACTCGTAAGGATAGATGAAAAAGGAACCCCTAAAGTCTCCTTTAAGATCTTTTCAAACTCTCTAAACATGAAAAGATTGACGAATGATCTTGCTTCCTTTCACACTCGTTTAAAAAGGTTTTGAAAGGGCATCTCCTAAGTGGTAATTTATCTCTTTTTCGGACTTTAGAGACTAATATTACGAAAAAGGACAACCCTGGAGTCATATTTAAGTTATTTTCAGACTCTCTAAACATGAAAAACCATTGTTTTTTACTTCTCTGGACTCGTTAAAGATTATACATTGAAGGGCCCATATGGGACCAAACCCTTACTTCTTCCAGTTCGTTAAACAAAAGAAGAGGAACTTACCAAAGGTAAGTTATATCGAGCATGTGTTACCCTCCTTGAGCTCGTTAAATTAAAAAGAGGTACTCGTCTATCTGGATGGGGGAAAAAAATTGAAGGAAGCAATCCAAGCCACCTTTTGGGAAACGTCACAAGTCACTCTTACAGTCACCCTTGAACATGGCACATTGTTTTACATACATTTTAACTCGCTGAAACTCTACAGTGAACCAGTCCTCTAAGTTTCTTTACTCCTTTGGGTCACCCAACGAAAGTCACAGCATCCACTACATCATTTTTTGGTCCATGTCATGTTTTTTTCATTTGTGCCTCAGTGTTCAAGGGAAGTATCCACCTCTAAAGTCAACCATCACAAATTTCCAATTTCAATACCTGTGTCATTCCATATTCATTTGATTCACCATCTTACATATCTATGTCAGTTTCTTTTCATTGATGGGGGATACATCAAGGCCCTCCTTCGATGAGTCTTTTACTGTCGACTTCAACACATCATATGGGAATTAGACTTAGAAATCAGTTAGTACCTTGGGACTTGCATGCCTCAATGGTAGGCCTCCTCACTTTCGACAGTGGGTTTACATCATTGACCTCTGATTGGATGATTCCATGAATGTTTGACTTCAACTCATCCATTCACATTCAATGGATTGTACTAGGGTACCTTGGGAGTCATTGACATCAATGGTGATTTCCCTCGTGCTTTTTAACGGTTTACCTCAATGACCGGTAATTAAGTGGTTTCTACCATGTTCAACATCAAAACATCTATTCACATGGCTAGATTCGTACCACATCAAGATTGGGAAGAAGACCCTGGGTTGAGCGTTCGGTCTAATATCTACTTTACCCAAGTTGTGAAAAGAGATCATTTGAGTACATTGATATTATAATGTCACATAGATCCACTTTGTATTGGTCTGTGGCTATGTTTTTTCATCTCGTAGATCCACTGTGTAATTATCATGGCTACGATTAGTTCATGTCATGGAAGTATAGATCCGCATTGTATCTTTGGTGGCTATACCTTTCAGTCAATATGATTATGGATCCATGGTGTATTTTATGGTGGCCATACCTTGAAAGTTCTTTATCACTCAAGCATAGGTATGCATGCCTTGGGTTTGAAACATGTCCTAATATTTTTCTAATGGTTGTTTGTAGCTTCTACCAAGTTCTATGACTCCATACCCTTGCTTCAATAGTATACAAAGTACTTCAGTCATCATTTTCTGTCTTCTGATCTCACACTTTGGGGGGCAATCTATTACACGTAAAAATTACTCACTTCGATGATGTCTCCTTGTCATTACTTCAAGTGTCGTAAGTGTCGCACTTTTTTCGCAAGTGTTGCAGAAATAATACTATCATCTTTCCTGTGTCGCAACGTGGATGACATCATAAGAACACTTGAGATATCCTCTAAGATTCATTAGAAGATGAAAATATATCTTTTGTCAAAGAGTACAAACTTTTACCTTGAGAAATTAACATCCTAAAAGTATTTTTGGAGATCAGCGCTCCCCTGCCCTCTTGTAGAGAGCACTAGTGCTCCTTGACCTCTTAACAGAGAGAGTTGTAACGCTCTATGGCCCACTTTTAGGGATCATCGATCTATTGAGCAAATATTGGGGACAAATCCCCCTTATCTCTAAGGACAGCTGAGAAATATCTGAGTCAGTTTGGCTCGAATCCAAGTCCAAGGCTAGATCTAAGGGGAGTTCCACAACTGATGGAGTAATATTCTCAACTTATCCCAAGAATATCTAAGGTGTTTAATCCTCTCAAAGCCTATATAAAGAGGCATTCTCATGGTGAAAGGGGAGAATAATCAGTGAAAAGTACTGTCATTTTAATTGTGAATCATTCAAGCAAGGGGTTGGACAAGGAGAGCTTGGTGAGCTTGCTACATCTGCATCTACACTTTGTAAGCACCTTATTTTGTTCTCATTAATACATGTTCTTGGCTTGTTTCCTTCATTTTTGTGTACATGGGCATGGACTTGTCTCTTTAGATAAATTTAGATTTAAACTAATCATGGTAGAATAGGAAGTATGTTTTGTCTTCATTGTTTATTGGATTGCAAGACTTGTTGAAGGACTTGGAGATCAAGCTCAACTTGGACTGAACGAGGACAAACTTCGTAAAAAGGTACTCATGCTTTCTTCCTCTTCTCTATTGACTAGCTTATCTATGTTTAAAGGAAATTCATTGTTCAAAGTTAGCACTTTTTTGTCTTGGTCATAGGGGTCTAATATCCAAGAGGGAATTCACCTGTTCCCAGGGGAATTTTCCTACAACGCTTGTTTACTTTACATTTGATTTATGTATGATGTTCATTTGATTACATGCAATTCTAAGTTATACTATTTTGTGAAGGTCAAAATCTCTTGTTCATTTATTTCTCTCTTTTCACCATTTGCACACATTCACTTTGTTAGTCATAACCATAGGGGAACCATGGAATCCCTATCATTCTAGATGCTTGCAGAATATCCCTCCTATTCTAGGAGGAGTCCCTAGTCTCGCCAACTCACCAGCTCAACCATCTCACACCCCAATGAGGGCTATTTTTTTGGGATCAACTTTGATTGGTTCCACTTTACTTGGGTCAAATACCCAAGGTCATCCATCTATTAGTTCTCCTTCACAAGGAGGTGGGGGTCAAACTTCTTCTCAAGGAGGAATTACAAACCCACCAAATACCTCTCAAGGGACAGGTCCATTACCTACACACAAAATGGCTGGAACTAATCCTCCTCCAAATCTCCCTATGCCATAATTGGCATCCCTCAACATTCCTGATTTAACCAAACTCACAAATTATCCCATTTTTCATGACGCAACTTGGCTCAATATGCCTACAAAATTTCCTTCAGATATTCCAAAGTTTGAAGGAAAACTAGGGGAATATCCTGCCAACCATGTTATGACCTTCCACTTATGGTGTTTTTCAAACAGAATCATGGATGATTCCATCCTCTTGAGGTTATTTCAAAGAACTCTCACTGGTTCATTAGCCAAATGGTATGTGGATGAAAAATTAGGGTTCATGCTTTTGAACAGTTGAATACAGAAAATTTGTATCGTCAACCGAATAATGCCAAGAATAAAGGAAAAAATTGAAACAATAACAACCCGAGACCAGGAGGAAATAACCCCAAACAAATACATATTATTGGGGGAAATCAAAATCAAGGGAACCAAAACCCTCAAGGGGGAAATAATAAAAATCAACCAAGACAAGGGAAGAACAATTACATTATGCTTCGCACTACCAAGGTCATAGCATATTCCAATCGCATGTAGTACTTTCTCAGTCGACGGTAAATCAACAAAAAAAAATTC